>JBBPBX010045643.1:6245-26936 GCA_038048925.1 Garcialebias charrua | reverse complement strand
TCTGAAACAAATTAACATTTTCTGAAACACTTTAACATTTTCTGAAACAAATTAACATTTTCTGAAACAAATTAACATTTTCTGAAACACTTTAACATTTTCTGAAACAAATTAACATTTTCTGAAACACTTTAACATTTTCTGAAACAAATTAACATTTTCTGAAACACTTTAGCAAACGAGAGAATCACACGGAAAGGGAATGTCCTAACGAGGCTGACCCGGAAGTGATGACCCGGAAGTGATGACCCGGAAGCGGTCATTTTGACCCAAGATGGACGACAGTCGAGTCACGTTTTGCCCGTTCTGTGGGACACCTATAAGTTTATTAAGCTGTTTTGTATTTCGTGCGGTCGATCCTTGGAGTTTTTAAATGGCACAGAGCAGATGGATGCAGGAGAGGGGACATCTCAACAACCGGACAATGCCAAACAAAGTACCGTAAGTGCAGCGTAATGTTAGCTTTTTTAATTAGCCTGTGAATAAAACATATTAGCGCTATTGGTTACCTCATTTTGATTTTTGAGACCGACCTTTTTTAATTTCAGCAGAACAACCTGGCCCATCATATAAATGTTTCAAAGAGTACCGAAGCTCCAAGTCCAAAGAGCGTCAGGATTTTAACTACGGTCCGAGAGGAAAACATAAAGGAAAAAACGTGCAGGTAACAGTGCTCACCTGACTCGCTGACTGTCAAACTGTACTAGCACAAGCACAAATTAGACCATAGAGAAACACATATGTATGTATCGTGTTTATTTATTGATTTTTTTCTACCTCTTATACGTTAAATTGCTCTCATCTTTGTCACAGATAAACATTGGATTGATGGTGCCAAGTGGGACTGGTTTAAAACCTCTAAGAGGGAAAATGGTCCTGTTATTTGTAGACCCAGAGGTAGGAGCACCCGAGATACTGCAACAAGGTGTCCAGAAAATGAGAAGGTTTAACAAGGACATACAAGAAGGACCGTACATCCTGTTGTATCCAGACTGCTCAGAGGAAGTCACTGTGCCTGGATCAGAAAGACCATTCAAACTGGCTCATTATAAAAGGGAACCAGGAAGGCAATATTCCAGAATTACATTGTTTATTTGCCGTAAAACACATTTTAAATGAGGTGAGTGGATGTAAACATTAAATAAAGTATTTTAACTTGTTTCAATCTACTGAAAGACGCCTCCACAGTATCTATATGATCAGTTGTTTATTTTTACAGAAGTGGATGATACCTCAGATTCCTATCCTGAAATTGTCATCACATCAAGGAGGCTGAGTTCAATCAAGCAGACACAGTGGTATATCAAACATTCACAAAACATACATTTTTTTATTTTTGGGGGTGGATTACTGCACTTGTAATTTACTTTTTGTGTTGTATTTTGTGCAGACAGTTTCAATTGAAATAACAGAAGGATTTTTTTTATATATGTTTGAGACAAGAAAGTTCATATATGTTTGAGACTTAATAATACCTTATTAAGTCTATCCACGGCAATTCAAACACTGCTTACCGTAAGCAGGACATTGTCTCACATTATGCCGTGTCCCACAGCGCTTACAGCTGATAATGCAATCCTCTTGCAGCTGCCTCATTTGTGCATGTTGTTTCTTCTGGCAGGACACCGCTCCAACTGCTGCAGCACCATCACTGAACTGTGAAGTCGGTCCTGTTGAAAGTTCAGAAAAAGTCCTCACTTGCTGCAGAGACAGTTCACTTGCCCGACACATCTTTACAGCTGTTTCCAGGGTCAGTTCCACTTCTCTCAGCAGTCTCTCTCTGAGCTTTCCATCACGCACACCAAAGACGATCTGGTCTCTGATCATCGAGTCCTTTAGCAGACCAAAATTGCACGACTGAGCCTTCACTTTCAAATCTGTCAGAAAGTTATCAAAGGGTTCATGCTGGGTCTGCATTCGGGAACGAAACACATATCTCTCATAGCATTCATTCTTCTTGGGAGAACAGTGAGCATCAAATTTACTCAGCACAACATCCAACTTTTCTTTGTCTTCTGGGTCATCAAACACAAAAGTGTTGTAGACTTCCAAAGCCTGTGCTCCTGCTATGGTCAGCAACATTGCTACCTTTCTGGCATCCGGCTTTGTCTCCAAACCCATTGCAGCAACATATAGTTGAAAACGTTGTTTGAAGGCACGCCAATTTTCATCCACGTTTCCCGACAGCTTCAAGCTCTCCGGTGGTTTCAGGTCCATGGCTGCCACTCAGTTCACTTCTGACACCATGTTATATTTGTGTTTGAAATTAACCAGACGTTGTGTATCTTCCAGACACTTTTATTATAGTATCTTTTGTGAAGCTGCTCACACAGGTTGCTCACAGGTGTCTCTCCTTAATTATCTACTTCTGTTGTTCTTTTCTTTACATTTATGCATTCACATAAACTCATGCTTGCCATCTAGTGGACAAACATAATTCATTCAATCATTACACTAACTAAAGTAACTTAAACAAAATTGACTCTTGTTGTTTATTTTAGTTTGTAACTTATCAAATATGAAACCAAAGCAGTTTGCCAGGGCTAAATGTTTTTAGTTTATTTTAGAGAGAGAGAGAGAAAAAGATCATCATTCCGCTGCAGACGAGGGAGGGATGGGGGCGACCTGAAGAAGTGCCTGTGCAGATTACTTCTACTAGCATATTTAGCTAGTTTATATCAGCACATTACGGTGAAGCAATGAATAACCCGAAAACAACCTGAAAAGCTCTGAGGTTTAGTATCTACAGTACTAACGTTGGGCACGTTTTATTAAAAGAGGTGGAACACAATCTTATTTATCTTAAATTAGCACAGACAGATACCCTGATGCCTGCTCAATAATCCAGGTAGAAAATAAAAAAAAAAAGCTAAGTCTGGTCCTCTGGACATTCAAAAAACAACACAAAGCAACAAAAAAAAAAACTGTAGAAACGTTTCGTCTTTCGTCCGGAAGTCTTTCGGACGAAAGACGAAACGTTTCAACAGTTTTTGTTGTTGTTGTTGCTTTGTTTTTTGAATGTCCAGAGGACCAGACTTAGCTTTTTTAGATAGCACAGACAGAGCTCAGCCAAAGCCTTAAAGTCCTCCATCACCGAGCCTGGCTGTTAGTTTAAACATCAGGTGTAATACAAGCAGGTCATGCAGCCACACTGCTGCAATACTGTGGAATAAATGCTGATACTAATTGTTTTATTTTTATTAGTTAATTTAATTGTGTTTTGCAATGATAGGATGCACCTACTGTATTTAGTTTGTAATAAGCCTGGATGGTATTTTGGACTCTGTGCAGCTCCTAGAGATTAAATGTCCTCTAAATAGCTCCATGTCATTTGCACAGTTTCGGTGTTGGCCAAATTGTGACATCAGATGCTTAGAAGATGAGAAGTACCGGTACCTCATTCTAACCAATGGGCAAAGTGGATTCTATGTCCAGGTGAGTAAATGTTGCAATTTTCAGTATATGTACTTATGTGACAGGTACTTGTAAACCTTCATTAAAACATATTGTACATTTATTCTTCCAGATTCAGCTGACAGTGACGTGCCTGGAGCTGCAGAGCTGCACAACAGAACACCTGGAGTTGGACTTTTCTTTTTTACAAATACTTTACAGATAAACAGATGAAACACTTCCATAACTTTTACTTTTAAAACATGTTTCCAACATTGATAGATGAATTTTTTTGCAAATAAGATTCAGCTCTGCCACAAATACCTTGAGCTAAAATGCAGTAAGCACATAAATATTCATACCGTACACAACACATCATATGAAGCTGCTTTGGAGAAAATACCAGTCTTAATAGTTGTTTATTAGTTTTTAGTTTTATTAAAAAAATTAAACTCCAAGGCATAATATCACCTTCAGACATATTAACTCCATCCATCATCTTCCTCCTGGTTTTACGTCATGTCACAGGGGCAGCAGCTTGAGCAGGGAGTGTCCAGACAGCAACTTCTTCCATCTCTTCTGGGAGGACTCTTACAGACTTCCCAGACCACTCCAGCACGTCCTGGGTCTTCCCTGGGGTCTCCTCCCAGTCTACATGTTAACATACAATAAAATGTACAGACAAAAATAAAAACATTATTTTGCAACTAACATATTTGTTTCAGTTTTACCTCGTTTGTCTTTACAAAACAATCAATGAAAGTGATGTGAAAGCTGAACTGATTGAGAATGAGCGGATTTGATACCTGGACTATTGAGAATTAACTTTCTTGTCTTGAACCACTTTGGACATGTCTGCCTGCCTGGGAGGAGTCGACGAGGGACACGCCCCCAGAAACCATCTTGGCTACAGCAAACTGGTTGGTCCACATAAGTTGCTTACTTGGTGGGTTAACTTCAGTGTGCTTTGGACTACTCTGACTGAGGAAGCCCTCTGGAGTGAGGGTGAAACGTTTCTGCTAAAAAGAAACTGTCCAGATGAACTGATTGAGAATGAGCGGATTTGATACCTGGACTATTGAGAATTAACTTTCTTGTCTTGAACCACTTTGGACATGTCTGCCTGCCTGGGAGGAGTCGACGAGGGACACGCCCCCAGAAACCATCTTGGCTACAGCAAACTGGTTGGTCCACATAAGTTGCTTACTTGGTGGGTTAACTTCAGTGTGCTTTGGACTACTCTGACTGAGGAAGCCCTCTGGAGTGAGGGTGAAACGTTTCTGCTAAAAAGAAACTGTCCAGATGAACTGATTGAGAATGAGCGGATGTGAAAGCTTGTTAAAGTGTAATAACAAATAGCTTTTCAGTTTTCATTTTTTGACATCGTGATGTTTTCAACAGCTGTGCTACATCATCCATTACAAAGCTCTGTCTTAGTTTTGTCAAAGTCATTACAACTTGATCTACAACAGGCAGACAATGAAACAGGAGCAAATTGTTGTAAGCAGGAAACTACTTAGTTTACTACTACTACTACTAGTTTACTACTCCAGCGGTTAATGTCATGGTCAGGTTGAGGCAGGGGGACAGCAAAGGGCGGCTGAGCTGAGGGAACTATCATAAAAAAATAAAAATACATGGAATTAGGGTTCCATAAAAAAAAGACTGTGTTCCAAATATTAGCCACATTGTTTACAAAATATTTGACAAACAGCGTGGAAATGCTGTTAATAAAGCAAACTACTCAGTAAAAAAATTAATTATTTTTTGTATGCAGTCAGTTCTTACCATCTTCAGCACTGTCCTCAAAGGAAAGGTCTCTGTGCAGAGGTGGAAGCTGCACTTGTGCTGGAATCTGAAAAGGAGCGTTATCTTTCAGTTATTTATTTATGGCTTCAGTATAATTTTAAGACAACAGATGAAGTAGCTGTGAAAATTATCCAGACATTGCTATTGATGCAACAAATAGATATTTAAGGGTGAGTTGAAACGAACCTTTATACAACTCTGTATTCTTTGCACTCTTTTTCCTTCAGTAGAAATGACAGTGGTGATGGAAGGGCCACGGATGTCTGTTGTGATGGAAGGGCCACGGATGTCTGTTGTGATGGAAGGGCCACGGATGTCTGTTGTGTGTTTGCCAGGACTGTAAACAATCAGAAGAAAGTAAACAAATGATTTTATGTACCGTAGCTTAAAAACATAAAGCATCAGATTTCTTTTCAGTAATAGAATGTACATTTCTTTACCCTTAACTGTTGAGGATTCTGAATCACCTGATGCGTCTGAACACCTGGACACCGTTGCAGTTGGACCTAAATAAAGATAATGTATCAGTCACTGTATGAATCCCAATTGAACACAACAGGTGGTGTTTAGTGGAAACTCAAAAAGTTGTGCTTTTATTCCTTCTGCTTCTGCCAGAACACAATAGGTCAAGGCTCAGTTTTGGAGGGTTATTCATCGTAAAAGAGAATAACACTCCAGTCCTGAAATCACCTACTTTAAGAAAAACCTGTCTTTGCTCTGTTTGACACTGGGGTTCCCTCTGTTTCCGCTGATCCTGACACTGTGTACACGGAGACAAATATGGGAGAGAGACTAAACACAAGCAGATTATATTTTAGAATTTCATCAAGTGTAACTATAGTGTGCGTACTGCTCTGACTTAAGGCCGAGATACACTCGAGCGTTCTCACGATACGCCTATACGCAGCGTACGTACGTCAAGGCAAAAGCGTAGCCCCTCAGGGCATGTACGCGCAAAGCTTTTTTTTAACGTGCGCGATACGCGGTGTCTGACCATAAACTTCCCCGGCGCCGGACTGTTTTGTATGTTACACAAATGAAATAAATTCCCCTTTTTTATCGCTGATTGGGCCTTTTCTTTTTTTTTTTGCCTAAAGTCAAGTAATCACTTCTTCCTCCGTTCACTCCATGATTGAAATGAATGAATTCAGGTCCTACCTGGGTGCGCGATGTTTTAAATATCCCTGGTGGGCTGTGTGCTGCAGGAAAAGTGCTCCCTGTTATTATTTTTATTTCTGAGAGAACTTTTTATAACATATATAGTAGAAACACCGTATCAGAACACCGCCGCGGTCTTCAGCGAGCTACATGAGCTGAGTGAAAGCTGTCAATCATTTCAGTAGGCGTGTCAGCAAGTAACCAATCAGCGAGCTCAGTTGAGTCCCCTCCGTGCGCAGCTGCTCATATTACAACAAGGAGAACGCGAGCGTTTGAAAGCTGATAGTTTCTGAAGTATAGCAGCAAAACACATGCGCACAAAATGCGCGCGTAGAGTGGCGTACCTGAGGACGCTCAAGTGTATCTCGGCCTTCAGGAGCGTAGAGGGTGAGATGCTCAGCATTGCAGCCTCCAATCCTTCGTACTCCTCCATCACTATGAGAAATCAAAAAATTATATTGTAAAAAAAATCAAGGATCAGTTTGGGAGGAATATTCAGTTTTTAAGGCAATTTTTGTCCTTTCATCTTAAAATTGTTAATACAACATTCTTAGTTGCTCACCCAGATGTTTCTGTGGCACACTGGATGGTGTGGTTGTATGACTGAAGGATGATTTCTGTCTCTTGAGCAGGTGCTGCTGCAGCTTCTAGTCTCCCAGCACTTCTGAATCATCTGTGACATCCCCTCCTCTTTGACGAACTGCAGACAAACATTTCGCCGCACAATGTCCTCTCTCTATGGCTCAGATTTGTTCTGCACACTAGGATAATTTTTTATCATTTTGGCCTCAGGAGAGGGGTCCTGACGAATAAATCCAAGGGGTCCCTTGCGGAAAACAACTCTTTGTTTTCCTGGATAAAAGATGGTCTTCTTCTGCATTTTGGCCTAGTATGGAGCAAAAAAGGGTAGATCATGCGTTAAAAAAAATCTGAAAACCTTTTAAATATATTTTGCATAAGAGCTCAACTGATTATTCAACGTACTGATAGTTCAAAAAGTTTCTATTTAAGGAAACTAGCAGATTGACCTGCATCAAGGAAACAAATATATTTTCCATTCTGTTCATTTAGCTCTAAACATCAAAAGGTGCTCAAATGCAGCTAAAGACAGGAAGGACATAAAATATAATGATTTATCCGTTTTTATTTACTTGTACTGCAATCAGATATCAGTGTTTCAACACAGTGTACTCTCTCTGATATTATTATTTTAATTATTATTACATTTTGGCAAAAATTGAAACAGAATCTATGATTGTGAAAAAAATGCTGACTTTATCCTCACTCTAATAAAAAACACTGAGCATAATCTGTGATCAATCAATCAATCAATCACCTTTATTTAACCAGGTAGAGCCCGTTGAGATCGAGATCTCTTTTACAAGGGTGACCTGGTCAAGTGGTCAGCAGCACACGTCACAATATTCACAATATATGTGAATAAAACATAAAGTAATCCTGATCCTTAAAAGTTAGTGTTTTTTAGGCAGCGTTGCAACACTTACTTTTTAAGAAATCACCACAGTTTTATTGTAAAACACAGACACATAAACCACACATAAAACCATAATGGTTTTATTACTGGCCAACGCCAGACAAAGGAGCACACTGTGGTAGAAAGTAACGCTGCCATTACATGAATATATGTTCGGTCGGAAAAAAACGCGATCATGACGATAAACATGTTTCATATATTTATGTTTTGCCCTCAGCATAACTTACCTTTTAAATGTGAAGGATGCATGTAAAGATCGCTTTTCTTTAGTTTGTTTTCGCGTGTTGTCCATCTCGGGTCGAAATGTCATCACTTCCGGGTCGTCACTTCCGGGTCGTCACTTCCGGGTCAGCCTCGTTAGGACATTCCCTTTCCGTGTGATTCTCTCGTTTGCTAAAGTGTTTCAGAAAATGTTAATTTGTTTCAGGAAAATGTTAATTTGTTTCAGAAAATGTTAAAGTGTTTCAGAAAATGTTAATTTGTTTCAGAAAATGTTAAAGTGTTTCAGAAAATGTTAAAGTGTTTCAGAAAATGTTAATTTGTTTCAGAAAATGTTAAAGTGTTTCAGAAAATGTTAAAGTGTTTCAGAAAATGTTAATTTGTTTCAGAAAATGTTAAAGTGTTTCAGAAAATGTTAATTTGTTTCAGAAAATGTTAATTTGTTTCAGAAAATGTTAAAGTGTTTCAGAAAATGTTAATTTGTTTCAGAAAATGTTAATTTGTTTCAGAAAATGTTAAAGTGTTTCAGAAAATGTTAATTTGTTTCAGAAAATGTTAATTTGTTTCAGAAAATGTTAAAGTGTTTCAGAATTTGTTAAAGTGTTTCAGAACTATTTGTTAAAGTGTTTAGCCTTATTTGTTAATGTGTTTTGCACCTCAGGGCCACCGTACACAGCTCCCCTAGCGGTAGCTACAGTAATAACAGCTATCAGTACATCCCCTTTTCTGACAGGTTTTGAATAACTATTCAAACTCTTACAACACTGTCAAACTCTGATAGTATAGTATTAACACTCCTGACATAGAACATGTTATTTCTAATTCACAATTTTGTTTCTTATCAAGAATGTTATTATTATTTATTTTTTTATCTTAACCAGTATGACCAAATAACTACTGCACAAATTCTATTTTACATTTCAACAAGCAAACAACATCTTTACAAATTATTCTTTTTTTTTTTTTCTTTTTCTTTACACAATAGTTTACAATTGTTCTATGAGCCTCTCTGGAGGTTTCCTAGGTCGGGAAGACCTTCTCAGTGTCTCTGTTGTAGGTGAAGGTGAAAGAGGTTCATTCTGGTGTTCATCTGATGTAACACTCTGTTGTTCAGATTCATCCTCTTCGACCTGATGGTTAGCATCTTGAACCTTTAACAGACTCCTCCGGTTTCTTCTGAACACTTGTCCATTTTCTGTCTCAACAGTAAACGAACTGGGTCCTACTTCATTTAGCACCGTTGCTTTTCTGTCCCAGAACTCAGGACCTGCAATCTTCACAACATCTCGTTCCTGAAGAGGTGCCAGACGTCTTGCCGTCTTGTCATAGTTCCTTTTCTGTCGGTACTTGAGTTTCATCCTTTTGTCCATAAGCTTGTTGTCACACTTATCATTCTCCTTTAAAATGTGTGGAAGTGTGGTACGAAGCTTGCGATTCATCAGTAGCTCAGCAGGTGATGACCCACACTCCAGTGGTGAAGCTCGATAGCTTAGTAGAGCTAGGTTAGGGTCAGTCTTACTGTCTCTGGCTTTTTTAAACAGTCTCTTCACTATTTGGACCCCCTTTTCGGCTTGTCCATTTGCTTGTGGATACAAGGGACTAGACGTGATGTGCTTAAATCCATATTGTTTTGCGAAGTCCCGAAACTCTTCACAGTCATATTGTGGACCATTGTCACTGATGACACACTGTGGAATCCCATGTCTTGAAAAGAATCCCTTCATGTGTGTGATTACTGACTTTGCTGATGTACTGGAAAGTTGTACCACTTCTGGATAATTAGAGTAGTAGTCAATCACCAGCAGAAAGTCCTTTCCGTCCAGATGAAATAAGTCAGTGCCTACCTTTTGCCACGGTGTAGTAGGTAGCTCTGCTAGCATCATTGGCTCTTTTGTTTGCTTGTAGTGATGTTTGAGGCATGTTTCACATTTTTGTATAATTTCTTCGATGTCCTTGTTGATACCCGGCCAGTAAACAGCTTCCCTTGCTCTGCGTTTGCATTTTTCTACACCCAAATGTCCCTCATGGATACGCTGAAGCATGTCCTTTCGCATGGACTGAGGAATGACAATCCTATTCTGTCTCAGCAGCAGTCCATTAGTCAAACACAAATCTTCACGAACAGGGTAAAACCCTGAGCAGACCCCTTTTGACCAACCATTTTGTATTTGCTGGGCCACTTTTTGTAGCAGAGGATCTTTTGCTGTTTCCTGTATAATTTTCTGCAACATTACATCTGATGCAGGGAGTGTGGCAGTCACCATGTTTGCATGTGTTTCTGCGTCCTCAGATACAGAGATGCCCAGCTTGTCACTGCTTGGTGCTGGTGCTCGTGAGAGTGCATCTGCCAACACAATGTACTTTCCTGGCGTGTAAATTAGATCAAAGTCATAACGTTGCAAAAACATCATCATGCGCTGATTCTTGGCGACATGTCGTTTAAATTCTTTTTTCTGATCGATATCAGTGGTTTGTGATCAGTTTCTGCAATAAACGTTGGTAGTCCATACACATAGCTGTGAAATTTTCCACAACCATACACTAGGCCCAATGTTTCTTTTTCAATTTGAGCGTAGCGCTGTTCAGTTTCAGTCATTGATCTGGATGCATATGCTACCGGTTGCCATTTATCTTCATTCATTTGGAGCAGCACTGCACCCAGTCCATCTTTTGATGCATCTGTTGAAATTTTTGTTGGTTTTGATGTATCAAAGAAGGTGAGTATTGTCTCTTTAGCTACAGTTTCCTTTAGCATTTTCCATTCTTTTTCATGTCTGGCTGTCCACTCGAACACTCTTTTGTGTTGTAACAGCTCCCTGAGACATGCTGTCTTTAAGGAAAGATTAGGAATGAACTTACCCAGGAAGTTGATCATTCCCATGGCTCTTAAGACACCTTTTTTGTCAGTGGGTGCAGGCATGTTTAATATTGCTTGCACTTTCGCCTGATCAGGTTCCACTCCATCACTTGTGACCTTGTCACCTAAGAAGGTCATCTGTGTGACTCCAAAAAGGCATTTGTCTTTATTTAGTTTCAGTCCACTCTTTTTTACTCTCCACAATAGCTTCTCCAGCCTGTCATCATGTTGTTGTTTTGTTTTACCCCAGACCACAAGGTCGTCTATGTAGACTCTGGTGCCTTCCAGTCCTTCTATTATGGTCTCCATTGCTCTGTGGAAAATTTCTGGTGCTGATTTTATGCCAAAAGGTAATCTTAAGAAACAATAACGCCCATATGGTGTGTTAAATGTAGTGTATCTGCTGCTTTCTGGGTCCAGCCTCAGCTGCCAAAAACCCTGTGAAGCGTCCAGCTTGCTAAAAAACTTAGCTCCTGTCATGTCACTCATTATTTCTTCTCTTTTTGGGATCTGATAATGCTCTCTTTTAATATTTTCATTAAGATCTTTGGGATCAAGACAGACTCTTAATGCACCTGTGTTCTTTTTCTTGACACATGTGATGGAGTTCATCCAGTCTGTAGGCTCCTCTACTGGTTCAATGACACCCATTTTTGTCATTCTTTCTAATTCTCTTTTTAAATCAGCCCTTAGTGGTGCAGGAACTCTCCTTGGTGCATGCACTACTGGAATAGCGTCATCTTTGAGCTGAATTTTGTAAGTATAGGGTAGTGTTCCCTGTCCCTCGAAGACTGAATGAAATTTATTTACAATGTCTGTGCTTCCTTCACGCTGCTGGTGCTCCAGTCTTTTGTCTTGTTCAGATACTTCTATGTTGTCAGCATTAATCTGATAGATCCTCTTGACCAGTCCTAGGTCTTCAGATGTTTTGTCTCCTATGAGAGACTCATGCCCATTAGGCACAATGGTAAACAGTAGATTATGCTTTTTGCCTTTTACTGTTACATTCAGTCTGCAGCCACCTTTTGTTTGTATCGGTTGGTTGTTATAAGCCTTCAGAGGTGAGACTTTTTCTGACTGAATTTTAGGCTTTTCCTTTAATGTGTTGAAATCCCTTTCGCTGATTAAGTTAACTTTGGCCCCAGTGTCAATTTTGAATGTCACTATGGTCCCATTAACTAATAGTGGAGCAGTCCATTTGTCTTCTGCGACCACATTTACAGCTTTAACAG
The DNA here is from genome assembly GCA_038048925.1 of Garcialebias charrua. Classification (NCBI taxonomy): domain Eukaryota; kingdom Metazoa; phylum Chordata; class Actinopteri; order Cyprinodontiformes; family Rivulidae; genus Garcialebias; species Garcialebias charrua. The sequence goes on along the minus strand of JBBPBX010045643.1, from coordinate 14,773 downwards.
TGTCTGCTTTTGAAGACTGTGAGCTGGCATCTTCATCTTGTGACACCATTTTGATGTAAAATGTTTCACTTAAGTACAGTCAGCTGTGTCCTCCTGCACTGTGTGGATTTCTTGTCCTCTTTTCTTGGAGAAACACATTTTAGCATAATGGTTTAGTCCTTTGCATGTTGCACATTTTTTTTACCAAAGGCAGGACATTGTCTTTGTCTGTGTTTTTCACCACATCTTTTGCAACTGTAAATTTCCTCATTATTGTTTTTGCTTTTAATATCATCATTTTTTAATTTGTTCCAAGGTTTTCTTTTTATCACTGCATTGACAGACTCATCTTCTTGATGTGCTGTTCTTTGTGCAGGCTCTTGAAAACAGATGACATGCTGTCGTGCTAACTCGCTGGCTTGACATATTTTTATCGTACTGTCCAAAGTTAGCTCCATTTCTCTTAAAGCTATAGTATGTAAGATTGTAATGTAGTCTGTAACTTTTCAAACAATATATTTTTAACATATTTCTTCACTCAGTCACTATCTACTGACAAACTGATGTTAGACAAAGTAATCTCTGAAAAAAACTATAGTCCCCTTGCTTCTCTATCAGCATTTATAAAAACACTGAAAACACAAGAGTGACCAGGACACTGACAGCCAATAAAAACAGAGTTGTTTGTCACGCCCCAACCCACGCCCCCACCTGTCCCAGCCGCAGCTCGTTCTCATTCAAAGGATTGCAAAGCGATGCAGGACTGTTTTGTATGTGACACAAATTTATTAAATATCCCTTCTTCATCACAGAGCTGGACTTTTATTTTGTTTTTTTGCAAAAGTCAAGTGATCGCTTCATCCTTCACTGACAGGAATGAGAAACGCTGACGGACATGACATGACATGAGTCACGAGCGAATTAATCATGTCCAAACGTTGCTTCGTGAACCTCTGCTGATTTCTGCTGGATTTTCTGTTGTTGTACAACTGCTCCATGGTTTTATAATATTCCATCCATCCATCCATTTTCTTCCGCTTATCCGGGGTCGGGTCGCGGGGGTAGCAGCCTAAGTAGGGAGGCCCAGACTTCCCTCTCCCCAGCCACTTGGAGCAGCTCCTCTGGGGGAATCCCAAGGCGTTCCCAGGCCAGCCGAGAAACATAGTCCCTCCAGCGTATCCTGGGTCTTCCTCTGGGTCTCCTCCCGGTGGGACATGCCCGGAACACCTCACCAGGGAGGCGTCCAGGAGGCATCCTAACCAGATGCCCGAGCCACCTCAACTGGCTCCTCTCGATGTGGAGAAGCAGCGGCTCTACTCCGAGTCCCTCCCGGATGACTGAGCTTCTCACCCTATCTCTAAGGGAGAGTCCAGCCACCCTGCGGAGAAAACTCATTTCAGCCGCTTGTATCCGAGATCTTGTTCTTTCGGTCATAACCCAAAGCTCATGACCATAGATGAGGGTGGGAACGTAGATCGATCGGTAAATTGAGAGCTTTGCCTTTTGACTCAGCTCTCTCTTCACCACGACAGACCGGTACAGCGCCCGCTTCACTGCGGACGCTGCACCTATCCGCCTATCGATCTCACGCTCCAGTTTTCCCTCATTCGTGAACAAGATCCCGAGATACTTAAACTCCTCCACTTGGGTAAGGACCTCCTCCCCGACCCGGAGAGGGCACGCTACCCTTTTCCGGCTCAAGACCATGGCCTCGGATTTGGAGGAACTGATCCTCATCCCGGCCGCATCACATTCAGCTGCAAACCGCTCCAGCGAAAGCTGTAGATCACGAGCTGATGAAGCCAATAGGACCACATCATCTGCAAAAAACAGAGAAGCGATTCTAAGGCCACCAAAACGGATCCTCTCAACACCTTGGCTGCGCCTAGAAATTCTGTCCATAAAAGTTATAAACAGAATCGGTGACAAAGGGCAACCTTGGCGGAGTCCAACTCTCACCGGAAACGAGCCTGACTTACTGCCGGCAATGCGGACCAAGCTCTGACACCGGTCGTACAGGGACCTAACAGCCCATATCAATGGGCCTGGTACCCCATACTCCCGGAGTACCCGCCACAGAACCCCCCGAGGGACGCGGTCGAATGCCTTTTCCAAGTCTACAAAGCACATGTAAACTGGTTGGGCAAACTCCCACGCACCCTCCAGGACCCTGTTGAGGGTGTAGAGCTGGTCTAGTGTTCCACGACCAGGACGAAAACCACACTGCTCCTCCTGAATCCGAGGTTCGACTATCCGACGGACCCTCCTCTCCAGAACCCCTGAATAGACCTTACCAGGGAGGCTTAAGAGTGTGATCCCTCTATAGTTGGAACACACCCTACGGTCCCCCTTTTTGAATAGGGGAACCACCACCCCAGTCTGCCAATCCAAGGGAACTGCCCCCGATGTCCACGCGATATTGCAGAGTCGCGTAAGCCAACACAACCCCACAACATCCAGAGCCCTAAGGAACTCAGGACGAATCTCATCCACCCCCGGAGCCTTGCCACCGCGGAGCTTTTTAACCACCTCGGCGACCTCAGCACCAGAGATTGGAGAGCCCGATCCAAAGTCCCCAGGCTCCGCTTCCTCAGTGGAAGACGTGCCAGTAGGATTGAGGAGGTCTTCGAAGTATTCCGCCCACCGACTCACAACATCCCGAGTTGAGGTCAACAGCACGCCATCCCCACCATAAATGGTGTTGGTCGCGTACCGCTTTCCCCCCCTGAGACGCCGGATGGTGGACCAGAATCGCCTCGAAGCCGTACGGAAGTCATTCTCCATGGCCTCTCCGAACTCCTCCCACGCCCGAGTTTTTGCCTCAGCAACCACCCGAGCCGCATGCCGCTTGGACTGCCGGTACCTATCTGCTGCTTCCGGGGTCCCACAGGCCAAAAAGGCCCAATAGGACTCCTTCTTCAGCTTGACAGCATCCCTCACCGCCGGTGTCCACCACCGGGTTCGAGGGTTGCCACCACGACAGGCACCAACAACCTTGCGGCCACAACTCCGATAAGCTGCCTCGACAATAGAGGCGCGAAACATGGCCCACTCGGGCTCAATGTCCCCCGCCTCCCTCGGAACGTGTTCAAAGCTCTCCCGGAGGTGGGAGTTAAAGCTCCGTCTTACGGGAGACTCTGCCAGACGTTCCCAGCAGACCCTCACAATACGTTTGGGTCTGCCAGGTCTGACCGGCATCCTCCCCCACCATCGGAGCCAACTCACCACCAGGTAGTGGTCAGTTGACAGCTCCGCCCCTCTCTTCACCCGAGTGTCCAGGACATGCGGCCGCAGATCAGATGAGACGACAACAAAGTCGATCATTGAACTACGACCTAGGGTGTCCTGGTGCCAAGAGCACATATGGACACCCTTATGCCTGAACATGGTGTTCGTTATGGACAATCCATGACGAGCACAGAAGTCCAACAACAGAACACCACTCGGGTTCAGATCAGGGGGGCCGTTCCTCCCAACCACACCCCTCCAGGTCTCACTGTCATTGCCCACGTGAGCGTTGAAGTCCCCCAGCAGAACAAGGGAGTCCCCAGGAGGCGCACCCTCCAATACCCCCTCCAAGGACTCCAAAAAGGGTGGGTAATCTGCGCTGCCGTTCGGCGCATAGGCACAAACAACAGTCAGAGCCCGTCCCCCCACACGTAGGCGAAGGGAGGCTACCCTCTCGTTCACCGGGGTGAACCCCAACGTACAGGCACCGAGATGGGGGGCAACAAGTATGCCCACTCCTGCTCGGCGCCTCTCACCAGGGGCAACTCCAGAGTGGAAGAGTGTCCAACCCCTCTCAAGGAAACTGGTTCCAGAGCCAGAGCCATGCGTTGAGGTGAGTCCGACTATTTCTAGCCGGAACCTCTCAACCTCACACACTAGCTCAGGCTCCTTCCCCACCAGAGAGGTGACATTCCATGTCCCAATGGCCAGCTTCTGTAGCCGAGGATCAGACCGCCAGGGTCCCCGCCCTCGGCCACCACCCATTCCACAATGCACCCGACCCCTTTGGCCCCTCCCACAGGTGGTGAGCCTATGGGAAGGGGGACCCACGTCTCCTCTTCGGGCTGTGCCCGGCCGAGCTCCATGGGTGAAAGCCCGGCCACCAGGCGCTCGCCAACGTGCCCCTCCTCCGGGCCTGGCTCCAGAGTGGGGCCCCGGTGACCCGCGTCCGGGCAAGGGAACATTGTTTCCATTTTATTGATTCCTTCCAACAATATTAAAAACAGCCTTTATTATATGCATTTAAACCCTAATAATCACATCAAAAAGTTTGCTATGGTGGTTCTAAGGTGCTAGTTTTAAAGTGCTAGTGCTGAAGTGCTATTCTTAAGTGCTGCAACAAACCTGGCACAACTCCAAATCACCTAGCACCAGTGAACACAATGCCAGCCACATGAGAGCAAATAAAGTTTTTAAAACATGCACAGAGTTGGGAGCATAATATAGCAACAGCAGCAATCTACTGTACAGAGAATGACAATTAGTAAGGTGCCTGCACAGGATAAACAATATTAGAAAATACAAGCATGTACCTTAATAAGTCACAATCCCACTAACAGGTAAAATCAAAAAAGGCGTTCAATACAGGATTAACTGGACTTTATTTGTTGCAGAAAACGTTTCGACTTCTGTCCAGAAGTCTTTGAAAGTCTTTTTGTCTTGAAAAAGACTTCTGGACAGAAGTCGAAACGTTTTCTGCAACAAATAAAGTCCAGTTGATCCTGTATTGAACGCCTTTTTTGATTTTATCATGTCCTGGACGACTGAGAATCTTCACCAGCACCAACAGGTACATTCAAACAGTTGCAGTGGCAATCTGCTACCCACTGGCACGTGTACTAAAAAACAAACAAATACAAGTTACTGTAAACAGAACACCACAACAATATCTAAAAAAGCTAAGTCTGGTCCTCTGGACATTCAAAAAACAAAAAAACAAAACAAAGCAAAAAATTGTAGAAACGTTTCGTCTTTCGTCCGAAAGACTTCCTCAGTCTGAGGTGCTGGGTTCAGCTCAGTCTTATAAATAGCACCCTCTCACAGTGTTACACAACCAGTTGGCTGATGACAGCCTGAAACCAGCTGCTCACATGATCAAGGAGGACCATCAGCCTAACAATGGATCGTTAGCACCCTGATGGTTGTTTGCTATTCACAGAGGGCTGAGTGATACCAGCAATCACAGCATTGTAGGAGGGGGACAGTTGAACTCGGAGGCCTCCACCCCTGTTTAATGATGGGCGGTTTCTTTTCACAAAGATGGCCTCAGGAGTAAAGGAGGCCATCTTTGTGAAAAGAAACCGCCCATCATTAAACAGGGGTGGAGGCCTCCGAGTTCAACTGTCCCCCTCCTACAATGCTGTGATTGCTGGTATCACTCAGCCCTCTGTGAATAGCAAACAACCATCAGGGTGCTAACGATCCATTGTTAGGCTGATGGTCCTCCTTGATCATGTGAGCAGCTGGTTTCAGGCTGTCATCAGCCAACTGGTTGTGTAACACTGTGAGAGGGTGCTATTTATAAGACTGAGCTGAACCCAGCACCTCAGACTGAGGAAGTCTTTCGGACGAAAGACGAAACGTTTCTACAATTTTTTGCTTTGTTTTGTTTTTTTGTTTTTTGAATGTCCAGAGGACCAGACTTAGCTTTTTTAGATTTTTCTACCTGGATTATTGAGCATGCATCAGGGTACCACAACAATATGCAGAGCAGCATTGACAGCACCGAACCAGCCATAAGTGGCTAATGAAAAACTTTTAACTTAGCAGTAGAAATGTCCCACTTGTTGTTCAGGGCTTGTTACAATGTCTGATGAACCCTGTAGCAGCACTCACTACAACCACATGCAGCAACAGACCAAACAGCCAACGCCCTGGAGAATGAATGATTGGCGTGCACACCCGGTGCTTATAAACACTAATGGCCAAGCCACACTGAAGGTGGAAGCGGGGGAACAGGGCAAGGTGTGTTCAGGGGCCCAAACAAGAGTGGGAATTTACAGCCACTTTTCCATTGAACTAATAAACCATTGGTTACGTATTGTAACCCCAGATTCTATGAGTATAGGCACAGCTCTTTAAGGCCTTCGCTATCGGGTATTCCCCCCGCGCGTCAGCGCGCACTGAAATACTTTAGTCCACGCCCACCTGCTGTGTGGGCCCTACCATGTCCGTATAAAATACGGTGATGCGGGAAATTGGCTCCCAAATAACTTTTTTCTTTAGCCATTTAGGAACCAGTGAGGCCTAGGTCTTAAAGGGTTGCGCCTATACTCATATAATCTGGGGTTACAATACGTAACCAACGTTCTATTTTGTATAGGCTCCGCCCTTTAAGGCCTTCGCTATTGGGTTAAAGGCGAAGCAGGATGTAGTCCATGCCTCCCTGGGTCCATCCAGACACAACATGAAGCATCTGCTCGCACAACACATTTCATCACTCAACCCTCTGTACGCATGATTAAGCGCTCCATGCACAGCAGCGCACCAGAGAACAAAGATCTCTGGTGAAAAAAAGGCTGAGATGACAGACCTGCTGCTATGAAAGAATGGCGAAGGTTACAAGCTGTAACAATGTAACCAAGAGCAGAACAGGTCAACATCTCCTCATGATGAACAGAACAATAACATCAGCAGTCATGAACTGTGACTGATAATAAACATCACACTGCGTCTGCATGCAAGCAAGTGTGAGCCCAGGTTAAAAAACGCCATGAAAATCTAAAAAAGCTAAGTCTGGTCCTTTGGACATTCAAAAAACAAAACAAGGCAAAAAATTTGTAGAAACGTTTCGTCTCTCGTACGAAATACTTCCTCAGTCTGAGATGCTGTATGAAAATAATAATAATTCTGTCAGAACCCTGAAAACAGAACGGGTCATGGAGAAAGAAAACCTCACATAATGCACAGACGCTAAAAACGGTGTAGTGTAGCCGTGCGCATCACGTAACATGAGAGCGCTCGCACGGGACAGAGGAGGTGAGACGTTGCCTCCTCCTCAGAGTTATGAGGAGGAAGATGAAACCCATCCAAGTGATCACTCTCGATCTGAAAAACTTGTGATACTTTTGAAGTAAAAGCAGGGTGAAGACGTAGCATGGTTAAGCTGTCGTCGCTCGAATCCTGAGACATGAGGAAGCAACAGAGAGGGTAGATAATCACTCACTCTCTTTGCAGATGTCAGAGCTAATAACAAGGTTGTTTAAAATGACAGAAATGTAAGTGGAACCTCATCTAGAGGCTAACACGGAGCTCTTAATCAATGCGCGTAAAACCATTGTTAAGTCCCACTGAAAAACTAGTGGGCGTGACACGGGTCTGTGTCTCCGTACACTCTTCATGAAAACGCTTCATCAGTGGATGACTAAACACTGCTCTGTCACTGAACCTTCACGACAGGAAGAAATGGCAGTAGCATAAGTTTTATTGTGCTGAAAGCTAAATTTCTGTCCATCAGTTGCTACAGAAATGACAGCGCACAGCTTACTTGACATGACTGACAGCTCTTCCTCCCGGACTCGATCCAGGACGCGTGGGATGAGCGGAATCGGAGGGAACGCGTATAAGAGCTTTTTGGACCAGGGACTGTGTGCAAACATGTCCACTCCTAAAAGTGGATTGTCCCATGGGCTCAGTGAGAACCACAGCTGACACTGGGCGTTCTCCCGTGTATCAAGGGCTGCAGAGAATGTTGTTGTTTTTAAGAGCAAGCTCAAGACCCATCTTTTTATCTGAATTTCCTGAACTGGTTCATCTCTGTTCAATCTATACATTTTCCATACTTTTTAATTAATTTATTTATTTATTTTGTGTGTGTCGTTTGCTTTAATTTTGTGAGTTTATTGTTTTATAATTCTGTACAGCACTTTGAGCTGCTTTTGGTATGAAGGGTGCTTTATAAATAAAATTGATTGATTGATTGATTGATTGATGTTAGGCTGATTGGTAACTCTAAATTGTCTCTAGGTGTGAGTGAGAGAGTGAATGGTTGTTTGTCTCGTTTGTCTCTATGTGGCCCTGTGATGGACTGGAGACCCGTCCAGGGTGTCCTCGTTTGTCTCTATGTGGCCCTGTGATGGACTGGAGACCCGTCCAGGGTGTCCTCCACCCCTCACACTGTGATTGCTGGATATGGGCACTGGCGACCCCCGTGACCCAAAATGGAAGAAGCGGGTAAATGATAATGGATGGATGGATGTTTCTGTTTGGTAGCTGAGTGACACCCCTGATTGTGAATTCATTCAACCTTTTTTTATACAGGTTAATCCCATTGAGCCTTGGGGACTCATTTACAAGAGAGACCTGCATGTTTCAAAAGAAAAGCATGCATGGGGTGACCCTCAGAAAGGCCTGGAAACCCAGGATTCGAGTCCTTGACCGTCATGCTGGTAGACAGTCATTTTCTGTGTATATGTGTCACTTAAAATCTTTTAAACTAATCAGTAAGTTTTGTTGCCTTTAGAAAGTCTTAAGACTTTATCACAACCAGAATCAGCCTTTATTATCATTGCACAGGAGCACATCAAAATTTAATTTTATTA
>JBBPBX010045642.1:0-23202 GCA_038048925.1 Garcialebias charrua | reverse complement strand
TATATATATATATATATATACACACGACCACACCCCATCTTATGTGACAAGGGACACTCTTTTGAGGACCAAAATGTACATATTTTGGACCGAGAGCACAGGTGGTTTGAGAGAGGTGTGAAGGAGGCGATTTATGTAAAAAGAGAGAAACCATCGTTAAACAGAGGAGGAGGTCTAAGATTTCAACTTTCTAAAACTTATAGTGCAGCCCTGGATTTGGTTCCCAGGCGTCTCACACCTGATGAGAAAGGAGCCTTGTTTGTGAATTGTTTGTGAATTAGACCAACAAAGACTTTGACAGGTCCCTGTTATCAATGTGTGAATTGTGACTTGTCCTTTCACATACAGTAGGATGTGTGTGTGTGTTCTGTAAGCTCTGTTTTCACACACTGAACTTTGAATGGGTCACAGGTACGTGTTATCCCAAGTATGTGGGGGTGTTAGTTTCCAATTTACATATGTTGGTGCGTGTCAATGGCTTGTCCTGTTATAACTGCTCCCCCTCACTGTCTCCTAACTCAATTGATAAAGCTTTTCGGATGAGAAGCGAAACGTCTTGTTTTTTACAAATAAAGTCCAGTTGTTCTGTATTGAACGCCTTTTTTGATTTTAACTTGTGTAAAAATGCTGCAGGTGCTCTACTTTTGGTTAGATGAGTAAAAAAAATCCTATTTAGCAGCTAGAAGATTATTGTTTTACTGCTGAAGTTTAGTTTGTAGCCGTCTTTCAAATACAAACATAATGTGAACAAGTGTTGTAATGTAACTGTTACACAGAAACTTTCCTGTTCATCATTACTTGTTTTTTAAACAATTGTTAGTGCCACCATGTTAGTTAATTTTTTTGTCAAAAAAATTATTTTTATTATTTTAATTATTATCTTTTTTTTTTTTTATGTTTAATTTTTTTTTTCATTAAGGCTTCCAAATAAAAGAACTGTACGGACACTTTTTTTAAAGACAATTTACCTGTCGAAGCCATTGAAGGGTTCCATGTTAGTCTTTTTTTTAGTTTAGTTTAGTTTATTCATTCATTTTATAATAAAAACAAAATATTACAACATTTTACAACAAATAAAAATACAACACATAAATAAAATGAAGGGTGGCAGTAAGAAGAAAAAAATCTTATTTTAACTGCCCCCTCTTACAATCCATCAAATCAAACAACAATCAACTTTAATTAATAAAAAAACAAGAAATAATTCACCAAAAAAATATCGAACTACAAAGCAACATACACAACAGTATTTCATTTATATCTTTGCAATAGTCCTCTTTTTATCATTTTCTTAAATGTAATCATTGTTGCTGAATTTTTTACTTCAGTCTCCAAGACATTCCATAAGCCAATTCCTTGAATTGAGGTTGACCGACCCTTTAAACTGGTTCTATATTGTGGTTTAATAAATACTTCTATTCCCTTAAGATTATAACAGCTCCGCCGTTTAACAAAATGCATTTGGATATTTACAGGCAGTTGATTTTTATGAGCTCTATACATAACTAATAAAATATTATAATCCACCAAGTCCTGGAACTTCAACAATTTCAATTGATCAAATAAGGTGTTAGAAGGGTGACAATAATGTTTTCCTGTGATTATTCTAACAGCTCTTTTTTGTAGCAAAAAAATAGGCTCTGTAAATGTTTTACAAGCTTTCCCCCAAACAAATGCAGTAAATCAAATGTGGAACAATAATTGTATTATACAACAAATACAGGGCTCTGTCATTCAACAAGTCCCTGACTCTGTATAATACAGCAATGGATTTAGCCATCTTCGTCCTAACATAATTTATGTGATTCTTCCATGTCAATTTATCATCAATAATAACGCCCAAAAACTTCACTTCATTAACACGACAGATTTCAGCACTATCAATCATAAATGGAACATAAACAGTTTTTTTTACTGAATATCATATACTGGGTTTTATCTAAATTCAATTATAATTTATTTAGTTTAAACCAATTTTGAATTTTAACAAATTCTGTTGTCATCAACTCAAACAACTGTTCAATATTTTTACCAAAACAAAAGAATGTGGTATCATCAGCAAATAATATACACCTAAGGAGTCCTGACACTTTTACCAAGTCATTTACATATAGAATAAACAGCTTTGGGCCAAGTACAGAACCCTGAGGGACTCCACAGGTAATATTGCAGAGGTCGGATCTTACATCATTTATCTGCACAAATTGTTTTCTATTTTTCAAATAACTGGATACCCACTGCAATGCTAGTCCTCTGATACCGTATTTACTCAATTTGTCAATGAGAATATCATGATCGATAGTATCGAAAGCTTTCTTTAAATCAACAAAAACACTTAAACAATTTTGCTTTTGGTCAACAGCAGTAGTTATGTGTTCCATAAATTCCATGATAGCCATTGACGTAGAGTTTTTTTTTTCTGAATCCATATTGACTATCCCTCAAGATTGTCATGGTCTGTCTTCTGTTGTCTGGTGTTTCTGTGTTCTGTCTGTGTTTCTTTTAGTCTTCTCTTGAGTTTAATTTAGTTCTTTGTCTCCTCTCAGTTGTCTAGTGTCTTTGTCTTGCCCCACTAAGCTTTCTGTTTTTGTTTCTGTGTTCTGTTTGTTTAGTCAGCTCTTTATTCCCACTGTGAGGTTGGCTCCCTCTACTGGACTTTCCATGTGTTTTCCTTTCAACCAACCCTACTCCATTTTAGTTATTTCAGATTTAGTTTATTTCCCTGTCCTGCTCCAGATTAGTTAATTCCTGTTTAGTTTAATTCCCTGTTCAGCCCCAGTTTAATTATTCATGTTACATGTTTTAGTTAGTTCCCCTGCCCTGGTCTGTTATTTATTACTTCCCCAAGTGTTCACTCTGGTCCTTCCTGGTGTTGTGCTCCAATTAGTCTGATTATTTTCACCTTTGTCCCAAGCCCTGCCTGTGTGTATTTAAGTTCCTCTGTGAGTTCTGTCTTTGTCGGTTTGTCATCGTTTTGGGTTCCTCCTAGTCCTGTTCCCTGAGTTATGTAAGTTTATGCTGCCATTGTCAGCCTTTTTTCTGTTTCAACAATTAAAGTATTTATTTTTGTACTTTGCCTCCTGAGTCCTGTCTGCAAATGGGTTCTTTCCACGGTCCCTGAGCCGGGACCCTAACAGTACGAACCGACCAGTTACTTAGCCCAGCAGACAGGTTCTCCTGAGTTTTTTGTTTTTTGTGTTTTGCTCACCTGTTTTTTGAGGTCCGTTCCAAGATGAGGAGATCCACGGTCAGATGTGGCACCTATTGGACTGTACCCATCCAGGAATTTTCAGAGCACAACCAGGCGGTGGAGGTTCTGCCTTCACCTCTCCTGTTGCAGGAGGAGAGACGAGGTAGAAAGACTAAAGGTAGCCACACAACGTCCAGGTCAAGTTTTTCCTCAGCTCCCGTGCCGACTTACTCCGGGTGGACGTTGGGTGAGGACGCAGAGTCAGAGGACGAACTCTGGCTTGCCCCCGTGGTCCACTCACAACGTCGCCGTAAGAGAGGAAAATAGAAGACCCGGAGAGGGTCCACCACACCTTCGGTCCGTGCAGTTGGTCCTGCTCAGTCCGGCGAGACTGAGTCCCCTGTACCCAACTCCAGTGTCGCTGTGGGGGCGTTCCCCGTTGCCTCACCTCCCAGGATTCCGGTGAGGACGGAGCTCGACGCCACACCTCCGGCACGCCCAGCTGTTCATGCTCAGTCCGGGAGGACGGAGCTCGACGCCACACCTCCGGCACGCCCAGCTGTTCATGCTCAGTCCGGCGAGACTGGGTCGCACACGTTCCAGCCCCAAACCAACGACTACATATCAATAAATCTAATTTTGCTTAATTTCATCACCTCTGCTCAAAATAACCCAGACTGCTCTAAATTTTTGCTTTCCCTCTCAGAAGAGTTCTTGTTATCTCAACCTGGTCTGACTCAACTCCCTGAGTACCAACAAATTTTGATTTTCATAAGGACTATGAGGACAAGCACCATGGTACAAGTTCCAGACCCAAAACCTGCAGCAGGAGACCCAGAACCTGCAGCAGGAGACCCAGAACCTGCAGCAGGAGATCCAGAACCTGCAGCAGGAGACCCAGAACCTGCAGCAGGAGACCCAGAACCTGCAGCAGGAGACCCAGAACCTGCAGCAGGAGACCCAGAACCTGCAGCAGGAGACCCAGAACCTGCAGCAGGAGACCCAGAACCTGCAGCAGGAGACCCAGAACCTGCAGCAGGAGACCCAGAACCTGCAGCAGGAGACCCAGTACCTGCAGCAGGAGACCCAGTACCTGCAGCAGGAGACCCAGTACCTGCAGCAGGAGACCCAGTACCTGCAGCAGGAGACCCAGTACCTGCAGCAGGAGACCCAGTACCTGCAGCAGGAGACCCAGTACCTGCAGCAGGAGACCCAGTACCTGCAGCAGGAGACCCAGTACCTGCAGCAGGAGACCCAGTACCTGCAGCAGGAGACCCAGTACCTGCAGCAGGAGACCCAGTACCTGCAGCAGGAGACCCAGTAATTGAAGCAGGAGACCTAGTACCTGCAGCAGGAGGCCTTCCAGAACCTGCAGCAGGAGGCCTTCCAGAACCTGCAGCAGGAGGCCTTCTAGAACCTGCAGCAGGAGGCCTTCCAGAACCTGCAGCAGGAGGTCTTCCAGAACCTGCAGCAAGAGGTTTTCCAGAACCTGCAGCAGGAGGTATTCCAGAACATGCAGCAGGAGGTCTTCCAGAACATGCAGCAGGGGGTCCAGAACCTACGGGCCTTCCAGAAGCTCCAATGTCTTTGGAAGGTGCCTCTCAGGAAGGAGCCCTACCTGTCTCCTGTGCCGAGGGGGTCCTGGAGGACCTTCCTCACGTCTCCTATGCCGAGGGGGTCCTGGAGGACCTTCCTCACGTCTCCTGTGCCGAGGGGGTCCTGGAGGACCTTCCTCACGTCTCCTGTGCCGAAGGGGTCCTGGAGGACCTTCCTCACGTCTCCTGTGCCGAAGGGGTCCTGGAGGACCTTCCTCACGTCTCCTGTGCCGAGGGGGTCCTGGAGGACCTTCCTCACGTCTCCTGTGCCGAGGGGGTCCTGGAGGACCTTCCTCACGTCTCCTGTGCCGAGGGGGTCCTGGAGGACCTTCCTCACGTCTTCTGCTGTCCTGAGGTCTGGCCTTCGACGTCTGCGGCTCCTGAGGTCTGGCCTTCGACGTCTGCGGCTCCTGAGGTCTGGCCTTCGACGTCTGCGGCTCCTGAGGTCTGGCCTTCGACGTCTGCGGCTCCTGAGGTCTGGCCTTCGACGTCTGCGGCTCCTGAGGTCTGGCCTTCGACGTCTGCGGCTCCTGAGGTCTGGCCTTCGACGTCTGCGGCTCCTGAGGTCTGGCCTTCGACGTCTGCGGCTCCTGAGGTCTGGCCTTCGACGTCTGCGGCTCCTGAGGTCTGGCCTTCGACGTCTGCGGCTCCTGAGGTCTGGCCTTCGACGTCTGCGGCTCCTGAGGTCTGGCCTTCGACGTCTGTGGCTCCTGAGGTCTGGCCTTCGACGTCTGCGGCTCCTGTGGCCTCGCCTTCGTCGTCTGCGGCTCCTATGGCCTCGCCTTCGTCGTCTATGGCTCTTGTGGCCTCGCCTTCGTCGTCTGCGGCTCCTAGGGTTTCATCTTCGCTGTTTGCAGTTCCTCTGGTCCCCGTGTTGTCTGCTATGGTCTCCAAGGCTCCTCGTGCTGGACGGCCTCCCGGACGTCTGCCTGGACTGGCTTCGTGTGATGGACGGCCTCCTGGTCGACCATCTGACCTGGCTCCTGGCGATGGACGGCCTCCCGGGTCGACCGCCTGACTTGGCTCCTAGCGATGGACGGCCTCCCGGTCGACCGCCTGACCTGGCTCCTGGTGATGGATGGCCTCCCGGTCAGCCGCCCACCCGGCCACTCTTCTGTTTTTGAACGTTGCCCAGGTTTTGCCCTGTCGGTTTTTGTTTAGTTTGTTCTGGCCCTCCGTCCTTGTGTTTTCCCACATCCTCCCGCCCGTTCTGTGTTTTTTATGTGTTTGTGCTTTGAGGGACGTCAGGTAACGTCCCTTGAGGGGGAGGTTCTGTCATGGTCTGTCTTCTGTTGTCTGGTGTTTCTGTGTTCTGTCTGTTTGTGTTTCTTTTAGTTTTCTCTTGTGTTTAATTTAGTTGTTTGTCTCCTCTCAGTTGTTAGTGTCTTTGTCTTGCCCTGCTAACAATGGTGGGCAACGCTAATCCAAAAATTTGTTCCGCTATTTCTAAAGCACTAATTAATTTATTTAGGTCCGCAATTTCAAAAGCACTAATGTCTTATGAAAATTAGGGGAAGCTAATTCTAATCCGCTAATTAAATTCAACAATTGGTAGCAGCAAGTTATGCAATATTTGCACTACACTGCCAACTAGCGGTGCATGAACTGTTATACAGTAAGTTGTTTGAGTTTCAGAGTATTTAGTTTGGTTCTCTTCAACAGGTTTGACAAGGACAAAATGTACCCATTCCAAAGTCTGTTAGCTAAACTGCAGACATATTTGGCTGTTTTTTTTTTCTTCTTTTGTTACTTTTAGTACCACTAGATCGCATGTGTCAAACTCAAGGCCCGTGGGCCAAATCCGGCCTACCATAACCGTTTCTGTGGCTCTCTACACCCTAGAACTTCAAGATAACAGTTGTAAGCATGTTGCTCTCAGGTGGTGGGTCCCCATCCCTACACTCCCTGGTCTCTCTGTTAATTGTCTTGCTTATCTCCTCCATTTTGTTGTCCAGGTGTTTGTGATTGTCATGCTGTGTGTTCATGTACCTGTATATAAAGTCAGGGATTTTTTAATTGATAAAGCTCTGTATATGTTGTATAACACAATCATTGTTCCACATTTAATCTATTGTATTGAGGTTTGGGGAAAAGCGTGCAAAACAATTACAAAGCCTGTTTTTATTTTACAAAAGAGAGCTGTAAGAGTAATCACCAGAAAACATTTCAGTCACCCATCAAACACCTTGTTTCTTCAGCTAAATTTATTGAAATTCCAGGAATTGGTAGAATATAGTATTTTATCAGTTATGTATAGGGCTCATAATAACACATTACCTTTAAATATCCAAAGAAATTTAGACAAAGTTATTACAATCTTAAAGGGACAGATATTCATCAAACCACAATTCAGAACCAGCTTAAAGGGACGGTCTACCTCAATTCAGGGAGTTGGATTGTGGAATGTTCTGGAGAGTGATGTTAAAAATGCAAAATCAATGTATACATTTAAGAAAAAGGTCAAAAAGGACTTGCTCAAAAACTATATATGATGTAGCTTAGTGTGTTTGTGTATTACACTTATGTTGTACTTATGATGTAGCTTAGTGTGTTTGTGTATTACAGTTAGAAAAATTAAGTAGAGTTATTCATTTTGTGATGTAGTTTGTGTATTACAGTTAGAAAAATTAAGTAGAGTTATTCATTTTGTGATGTAGTTTGTGTATTACAGTTAGATAAATTAGTAGATTTATTCATTTTGTGATGTAGTTTGAAGGTTATCATTGGTTGAACAAACTGTGAAATAAGGGGCAGATATAATAAGATTTCATCTTCTTTCTGCTCCTTTCATTTTATCCTACTTGTATTCTTGTATCTGATGAAACTGTTTTGTATTGTTCTTTTAAAATGAATGAATAAACATCAAATCAAATCAACGGCCCAGTCAGAGTCCAGAACCTGAACCTGAAGACCTTCAGAGAGCTGAGCAGAAACCTCAAAGAACTGAAGCAACAATGGAAAGAAGAGTGGGTCAGAACTCCTCCAGAACCAGGAGAGAGACTGATGAAGTCCTGCAGAGAACCACAGAGGGTTCTGCTGCTGAAGGAGGTTCTGTTGGGTCAGAGGCACAAGCTGAGGTTAAATTTTAATGATTTTAGAACTTGTTAAAGATCATCCATCCAGCCATCCAGCTAACTGTCTATTCATCCATCCATTCAGCTAACTGTCTATTCATCCATCCATCCAGCTAACTGTCTATTCATCCATCCATCCATCCAGCTAACTATCTATTCATCCATCATTCAGCTAACTGTCTATTCATCCATCCATCCATTCAGCTAACTGTCTATTCATCCATCCATTCAGCTAAAAGTCTATTCATCCTTGTATCTGATGAAACTGTTTTGTATTGTTCTTTTAAAATGAATGAATAAACATCAAATCAAATAAAAAATAAGTCTGTATCTCTGTGTTTATCGTTGTCCTGGCATTGTCTCCTGTTGCCTCTGTCTCCTGAGTTCCTTGTGATTCCCTGAGTATGTAAGTTTGCTGCCCTGTCTATTTTATGTTCTTAATTTCTGTGGCCGTCGCGGACGCCATTTTGAAGAGTCCTAATGGTGAACTACTTTTTTAAATCCAGCAGATTTGACCATTTCGTGAAACTCTCAAGCTCAGAAAAACTTGTGCTATAACGTCAGCTATGAAATATATTTTTTCTCAGCAAAGAAATAATTGTTTTACCGTGTTTTGTTGTAAAATCCTGGCTTCTTTGGCCGTCGCGGACGCCATTTTGAAGAGTGCTAATGTGGCAAACTTTTTTTTTAAATCCAGACGCGTCGCGTAGGCCGCTGAGAAACATCCACAAGTTCACCCTCCATGTTAAAAAGTCTTCGTCTGACTCTTCGAAAACAAGCAATAAGGCTGCAGAGTAACACACTGGCTGCTAACTGCTATAGAGAGAGCACACACCAAGAGACTGAGGGGGACGCTTTTTTGTCACGGACCACATCCGGCGCTGACAGGATATAGTCTGTTAGCTGTCGTCCGAGCTCGTAAATACATTATTTTGTTTTTACTGATAGATAATTAGTTATTAGCGGTGCTGCATTTTAAATAAAAATAGCACAAATCTGCTTATGAATTATAAAATAGCCAATCCGCTGTAAAGCTAACAGATTATTTAGCTACGCTATAAGCGGATTAGCGCATTAGCGCTACCTAGCGGTCGGAGGCCTACCACTGCTTGCTAAGCTTTCTGTTTTTGTTTCTGTGTTCTGTTTGTTAAGTCAGCTCTTTGTTCCCACTGTGAGGTTGGCTCCCTCTCCTGGACTTTCCATGTGTTTTCCTTTCAACCAACCCTGCTCCATTTTAGTTATTTCAGATTTAGTTTATTTCCCTGTCCTGCTCCAGATTAGTTCATTCCTGTTTAGTTTAATTACCTGTTCGGCCCCAGTTTAATTATTCATGTTACATGTTTTAGTTATTTCCCCTGCCCTGGTCTGTTATTTATTACTTCCCCAAGTGTTCACTCTGGTCCTTCCTGGTGTTGTGCTCCAATTAGTCTGATTATTTTCACCTTTGTCCCAAGCCCTGCCTGTGTGTATTTAAGTTCCTCTGTGAATCCTGTCTTTGTCGGGTCGTCATCGTTTTGGGTTCATCCTAGTCCTGTTCCCTGAGTTATGTAAGTTTATGCTGTCATTGTCAGCCTTTTTTCTGTTTCAACAATTAAAGTATTTATTTTTGTACTTTGCCTCCTGAGTCCTGTCTGCAAATGGGTTCTTTCCACGGTCCCTGAGCCGGGACCCTAACAAAGATATTTTGTTTATCAATGAATTCATCTAATCTTAGCACAAATTTTTTTTCTAAAATCTTCGAAAACTGTGGCAATAGGGATATTGGTCTATAATTGTTGAATATACCTTTATCACCATCTTTAAAGATATGTACTATACTATTTTAGCAGTTTTCCTATTTTCTGGAAATGTTCCTGTCGAAAATGATAAGTTACATATATATGTAAATGGCTCAACGATATGACTCATGATATTCTTAACAAGCTTCATGTCCATATCAACCTAGTCTTTGGATCTCTTGTCTGAAAAAGTTTTAACCACATTCATTATTTCTTCTTCGTCGATTTCCTTAAGATAAATACTATTTACACAGTTAATAATTGAATGATTCACTGTATCATTTACCTTAGGTATTTTATCTGCAAGGACTGATCCAACATTCACAAAGTATTGATTAAATCTGTTTGCAATATCAATGTCATCATGAATTTCATCATTATCCTTTACAAAATGTTGTGAAATACCCGTCCTTTGACCTATGATTCTTCAAAACATCATTCATTACTCGCCATGTAGCTTTCATATCACCGTTACTTTTACTTAATAAACCACTATAATATTCCTTTTTGTGTTTCCTTATAATCCCAACTAATTTGTTTTTATACCTCTTATATTTTTTCTTCAGATTCTTGTGTTCTTGATTTCATAAAACATGAATGCAAATAATTCTTTTTTTACAAGCATTTCTCAATCCCTTAGTCATCCATGGTTGGTCAACAGTGTTTTTCCTAGTAAAATTTATTTGCATACAATTTTTTTTCATATAGAGTTTCTAGAATATTCATAAACTCATTATATGATGAATTCACATCATCAACATACACGTTTTCCCAAGTTTGTTTATCTAAATCTTCCTTTAATCTGTCTAACGCTTGTTTGGATGTGTTTATTATTTCTTCCTTTTAACTGTTCTTATGGTATTCTGATCATTTTTATAGATTGTAAAAATTGGTAAGTGATCACTTAGGTCAGTAGTGAGAATACCACCCATCACATCCCCATTTGTTATATTTGTGAAAAAGTTATCAATTGTTCACCAGGATATGGTAATAAATGAGCAATAGCTGATGCTGTGTTTTTCTAATCTGAGTCATTCAATGCGGCTAAGCACATTTAGCTAAGGTGAATACAAAAATAAAAATAAAATGTTGATTTTTTTTTTTATGTAGCAGGATGACCTGCGGTCATTGAATGCACCACACGTGCAGAGATGTGATTGGTGGGTCTGGGGCTACTTCCGGTATAAAAAGGGGTAGTCCTCATTAGTTGACACGTCATCCGTGTTGGCTGTGTCACGCTAGCGTTGAGGTGCAGGGTCGCGATGATCCACTGTTCTCGTGACATGTACGAGTTTCCTGTTTCCCTCTGCTGTTGAGGTGGAACACAGTGAGTACTGAAGCGCCAATTTTTCTGTTTCTTACAAATTCAGATTTTAATTCATATTTATGTTTGGTAGCTGCTGCTGTTTGTCCTTTGGCGACAGTCTGCTTCCTGTTTTGTTCGTGGCCGTGTCTACTGTGGTCTGGACTGTCCCGACTGGTTCTTCTGCCCCCCTCCGGGTCGTCCCTCGCCTGCCGGCTGGTCCTGGGACTGTTTGGCGCCCGCTGTCTGGACGGCGTGGCGTGGGCTACGTCACGCGTCCTGCAGGCCGAGCTGAGCCGACTGATGCCAGCTCAACCACTCATACAGGCGTCGGTTTGAGTGGCGTCTCTTTGGGAGCAGCGAATCTCACCAGGGCGGACTCTGGACTACTGAGAGAGACTGTGTGCGGGTTTTTCCCTTTTAACATATTACTGTATTGTACTGATCCAAACAGACCAACTAGCACCAGACTCACCTCATCACCAGACGAGGAGCACCTCAAAGTGACCGCAGCAGAAGTGAGAGGCAGTCTCAGAAGGATCAACCCTCATAAAGCTACGGGTCCAGACAACATCCCAGGGAAAGTTCTGAAGGAATGTGCGGACCAGCTCTGTGAGGTGCTGGCTGACATCTTCACCACCTCACTTGCACTGGAGTCAGTTCCCACCTGCCTGAAGACCGCCACCATCATCCCAGTCCCAAAAAGCTCCACAGTGACTGGTCTGAATGACTATAGACCGGTGGCCCTCACCCCGATAGTCGCTAAATGTTTTGAGAAACTGGTCATGTCCCACATCAAGACAGCCGTCAACATCAACGAGGACCCTCATCAATATGCATATCGTGAGAACCGATCAACAGAGGACGCCATCTCCTCCGTGGTCCACACTGCTCTCACCCACCTGGATCAGAAGGACTCATACGTGCGTCTGCTCTTTGTGGACTTCACATCTGCCTTCAACACCATGATCCCCCAAACTCTGATAGACAAACTATCCACACTTGGACTAAGCCCCTCTATTTGTAACTGGGTCTTAGACTTCTTAACAGACAGACCACAGTCCGTGAAGATCCACAACTTCTCCTCCTCCACCATCACCCTCAGCACTGGCTCTCCTCAGGGATGTGTGCTGAGCCCTCTTCTGTTCACTCTGCTCACATATGATTGTATAGCCACACATCCAGGCTGTCATATTGTTAAGTTTGCAGATGATACAGCTGTGGTGGGATGCATCACAGATAATGATGAATCCAGCTACAGACAGGAGGTGGAACATCTGGAGAGCTGGTGCAAAGAGAACAACCTTCACATGAATGTGAAGAAGACGAAGGAGATGATTGTGGACTTCAGAAGGAACAAACACACCCACACCCCACTGTATATAGGTGGATCTGCGGTGGAGGTGGTCTCCAGCTACAAATACCTGGGTGTACACTTGAATGATAACCTCAGCTGGAGCAATAACACCACCAGCCTGATCAAGAAAGGTCATCAGAGACTCTACTTCCTCAGACGGCTGAGACGAGCCGGTCTGAGAAGCTCAGTCCTCACCTCGTTCTACAGGTGTGCAGTGGAGAGCGTCCTGTGCTCCAGCATCAACGTGTGGCATGGAGGCTGCACAGTTGCAGAGAGAAAAGCTCTGCAGAGAGTGGTGAAGGCTGCACAGAAGTCTGTGGGAGTCAGTCTCCCCACCATCACAGACATTTACACCTCCAGATGCAGAAAAAGAGCCACCTGCATCATGAAAGACCTCACTCACCCAGCACACTCACTCTTTGCACCACTCCCCTCGGGACGGAGGTTGAGGAGCATCAAATGTAGAACCACTAGACTGAGAAACAGCTTCTACCCTGAGGCTGTCAGACTCATGAATAAATAAATAATAAGAATAAACACTGCAAAATGTCACATCATACTGATACTGTACTGATCTGTTTCTTGTTGCTGCGTTCATCTGTGACCATCTGCTCATGTTCGTGCTGCTGTTTATAATGATGTTTTTCTACTACATTAGGGCTTAGTGTATTACTAGCTGATGTGATGTCTCTCTTAGTTAATCCTAGATGTTATTATTGTATTTCTCTTGCATTTGTTGTTGGATGTAACTGGGACCCTGTGTACATAATCTCGTTTTCAACACATGTACTACATGCGGTGCAAATGACAATAAATTCTCTCTGACTCTGACTCTGTATTGCACTTTTGTTCTGAATTGTCGTTTGATTTATGATCTGCAATGTTTTTTATGTTTTTCGTGTTGTACTTCATTGTATGTGTTGCCTGTTGCGTGTTTGTTTGTCCAGCACTTTGGTGGACTTGTTCCTGTTTAAAGTGCTTTATAAATAAAATGGTATGGTATGGTATGGAATTGAGCTTTAACTGCCTTTTTAAACTGTAAATATTTTAAATTTAGGATTTTATTTAATTAAACTACTGTGCAATTTATTGGTGTCTGTGTGAACTCAGTGGCGGATCTACCATTCAGGCGAAGGAGGCCGTGGCCTGGGGCCGCCAATCAGCAGGGGCCGCCAATGAGCAGGGGCCGCCAATAAGCAGGGACCCCAGCCATCACCTACATCCCTAACATTGCTCCTGCTTGTTAATGTACGTTTAACATAAAAATAATTATAGTTACGATGAAAACTATCTTTAAAAACGCAACAGAAAAAACGGTTGAGTTCTGTTCCCCCCTACTAAAATGGACTATTCCGTCATGCGTCATGACGTCACCCACTAATCCAGGAAGTGCTGTATGCTCGCTGCTGTTTTGTGTGAGAAGGAAGCGGGAGACAGGAGACAGAAAGCGGAGCTGAAAAACGTAAAAAGCGTCAAAAAACAATAACGTATGTTTCTTCACTACCGAAAGTGACAACCTTTTTAATGGGTCGAATTCTAAAACTTCATCAACTGTTAATGACGGTCACGAGCGGCAGCGGCCCATTTAAAGGGGACCACACATGCAAAATTCACTTTTTAATGTTTTTTTACTAAACTTTGGGTATTTACTTCATAAAAAAACAGTCCTTGTGCCAAAAAAATGCACCCAGTGGTTTATTTACTCTAAGTAGATTTATTTATTTTTGATAAATACACCAGGATTCACACTTCCTGCATTTATTGACGTCACAAGCCGCCAGCCAATCAGATCAAACCTGAGTCCAGCCCCTCACCTAGCAACCCCTGGTTAGGCTCAACCCACTTCTGTATTAAACACATGACTGTTGTTTTTCATGATTTCATCTCATCTTTTGTTTATATGTTCTTAATTTCATGTGTACAGCACTTTGTTGCAGCTGTGTTTTTTTAAATGGCTTTATAAATAAAGTATAATTGTTATTTTTATGTTTTAGTTCAATTTTTAGTGTATTTGCGATCGCTGCCAACGCGCAGCCGGCAAAAATTAAACGAGCGGACCACAGGCGGAAGGACCGGGTTCGACGGGACCCTCTTCCGGCGCGATGGAGCGGAGCTTCAACTGTACAGCCTTGCAGCAGCCTCGCAGCAGGCTCGCAGCAAGAGGACCTTCTCCTTACAGATTAATTTACGGGAGACACTTGGTGAACTTTGTGTTGTCTTCACTGGAACAGCGATAACTCCCAAAATCTCATCGCGTGCAACGAGCGGAGCTGGCGAAAACCGGAAGAGGAACAAGCTAACATTAGCTTCGGATTCGGGTGGTCTAATGCTAAAAGGAGCAGCAAACTGCGGCGCGCTCAGACGGGTTTCGGTAAGTTATCTTAAGCTAACACTAACAGTAAGTCAAATGAGTAATAAAAAAAGAGCTAATTTTAAAACAACAACACATTACAGATACTGGCTGTTACAGAGGGCGTGAACAGATCGTTGAAGGGCGTGGACTTCAAGAAACCGGTCGTTCAAAACGAAAGTTAAAAATGGCAGAATTAAAAAGGGTATAATTGATTATCTAATAATTATTTTGTGCATTAAATTGAAGGAATAGGGTCTAGATAGCACAAAGAAATAACATAAAATTTTAAAAAATGCATCTGAGGTCCCCTTTAAAAGTGTGGCGGAACCGCCGCCGGACATCAGGATCCAGGAGGAAGTGGCGCCGAGGCAGTGACTCAAGAAGATGAAGATAAAGACGAGGATTCACAGCAAGATGAGGTACGAGTTTTAGAAATTATTTTGTAGGTTGGGTAAAAGAAATCCTAACAGTAATCAGCTGAGACAACCACTATTTTCACGTTTTCTTTCTGTATCAAAATATTAAAAGATATTCGACCTAAATCTTCTGACTTAAATAGGAGAGAGGGGATTATATATTTTACCTACTTTAGCTCTCTGCCCTGCTTGCTTAGTATACAGTATTATTAAATTATTCGGACTTTACATTGAATAGAATAGATCTAAAATATTCCACAGTTATCTATTAATTTTTTTTCTCAACCATTTTACAAAATATTTGACTGTTAAAACTTCATCAGACTATCATTGTTTTGTTATTTGGTCCATAGTCCCTCCATTAAATACATTATAAAGCACAACTTATAGCTTTCAGAGTAATGCAAAAATGTGTTTTTTAATAATGACAGGTTTGCTTTGGACAGAAATGCCACTGTAAGTTTAAAACAACAGAATCAAAAGGCTAGGATTGCTAAATTAAAATGTTATCTAAAATATAAAAATTGATATGAATGAAAAGTGACATTCCCTGATGCATGCTCAATAATCCAGGTGGGAAAATCTGTGACATTATTTGAGTCATTTAGTTTACAGTACGTCTTACAGTCTGTGTAAGTTTTAAGGTTTAAAAAGAAGTCAAAACTTTCAGTCTTAATTATGGAAACTTGGATAAATGAGAGCCTTCACATGTGTTAAATGTAATAATGTCTTATTTTTTCTTTTATTTCCTCCAACACTAACATGTTTGTTGTTTTTTTCAGATGCAGTCTTTAAACATGCATCATTAAAGACCAGAAACAAGACAGAAGACAACTTTCATAGAAGTCCAGCTGAATAATCAAGGTAATTCATGATCACTTAATGCTGTAAAAGGTGTCTCATGCCTGGACATCTTGCTGTCCATATCGAGCCAGTGTGTGAATTAATCTCAAAGTACCACATCTCAACTACACACACTCACTTTTTCACATTGATCTAACAACTGTTCCCTGTTACAGAATATGTAATATAACGTTAAAAGAATTAAAGTTGTGAAAATCTTATAATTTAGGAAAATATATTTCTACTGTATTGCTCACATCTACCCTCTCTATTTGTTTGTGTTTATTTAGTGTTGTTGAATTTTGGTGTAAGACTTGATTTAGAGCNTATTCAAGGTGAAATTAAGGAAATTGTTTAGGAAAAGTATCTGAGTGAGAGACTTTCAGACGCTAGATGAGAGTTTTAGCTGAAACTCGACAAAAACAATTTCAGTGTAAGTCAGTTTGACATTTTAGCTGAACTTTGACACCTTTTCACTTGCAGAAATGACACATTGATGTTTCACATTTAAAGAATAACAGCATATAACATATATCATGAAAATGACAAAAGTTATTCTTTTGATTACATTAGAATAAAATCAAAGGTAGAAATAGTCTCTTTTGGTGACTATATTCTGATTACAACTAATGGAATGATTTTGTGATAAATGTCTTGCTTTACTGAGAGGTCAGTAAAGATCATCTCTGGAACAGTTCAAAAGTACACAGATGTAATAAAGTGAACATGGTCATGTCCACTACATCTCACTGGGTGACAACAGGAGAAAAAAAACTACGCCAGCTGGAGTCCCAACCACTCATCCTTCTTGTCCTAGATGGTCTCAACCTTGGAGCTGGTATCCAAATCTGGGCCTGTCCCACAGGGCTCACAGATGTCTTACCAGTGCCCACCTGAGAAGCCCTACATTAGTATCATTCTGCACCATATGGCTACACACTTCCCTGCTCTTCCTCTGATGCTGCAGTCTTCCCAAAATGTGTTTTGTGTCCACACTTCATGCATCTTCAGTCTCTGCAAGTGTCACTGGAAACGTCTTATGAAACATAGGCCAGAACCAGGGCGCAGTCCAGATGTTCTGCATGGGTACAGCTTTGACAACCAAGGCTTAAGCCCCCGGCAGAGCTCTGCGTATGGATGTACGCCGCTGTACGTCGTACGTACGCAGAGAAACAAGCGTAGCCCGCAGGGCACGAACACGCAAAGCTCAAATTTTACGACCGCGTACGCGATGCGCGTTGTCTCACAATAAACTGCCCGGCGCGGGACTGTTTTGTATGTTACACAAATGAATTAAATTCCCCTTCTTCATCGGTGATCTGGACTTTTCTTTTGTTTTTTTGCCAAAAGTCAAGTAATCGCTTCCTCCTCCGTTAACTCCATAACTGAAATGAATGAATTTGTCACGAGCGAATATAACTCATGTCCTACCTGGCTGCGCAACGTTCTAAATATTTCCTGGTGGGCTGTGGACTGCAGGACCATGGCTCCCTGTTTTAATTTTTTTAGAACTTTTTATTAACATATAAAGTTTAGAAACACTGCAGCGGCTGCAGACAGCCAGCTCATACCTTTTTTTTTGTCTCCCACGCGACCTGTCAATCAATTCAGTAGGCGTGTCAGCAAATGACCAATCAGTGACCTCAGTTTGTCCCGTAGGTACACGCTCTGCGCGCAGCTGCTTAAATTACAACAAGAATTTGGAGCGAAAACGTGAGCATTTAACGCGAGAACGAAAGCAGAGCTGTGCCAGTGAACGCGTGCGCACAGAATACGCGCGTAGAGCGGCGTACAGGTCGTACGCTGAGCTCTGCCGGAGCCTTTACTGCTAGCTGTTTCTGTGTTGCTTGCAGAAGTCCAGAGGAGGAGTCTGCTGTCTCCTTTATCAATGTGTTTATATCAATGCAGTAAGAATTATAAAAATGTATAAATCACACTTTTGTTCCTTCATATTTTTGATATTGAGTCTCAAGCTGTGTGAATCACTGTAAATACTGTAAATAGTTGTTATTCATGAAAAATACATAAATGTGCCAATTTCTGTAAAATGAAATTGCATAATTTGGGAAAAACATCTATAACCCACTATCAATATAGTCTCGTTATAAAACGTTTACTTAAATACCAGTAGTTGAGTTTTTTTTAAACTAAATATTGTAAAGTACACTGTTTCCTTTGCAATTTCACTCAATAAATCCACAAATTAAATAATGGAGAAAAAAAAACAGTACAGTACAGTATGCTGCTCAAGTGTGTTTTAATTGAAGAATATTTAAAATAATTCAAAACTTTTAAATAACAAATTACATAACACTAGAACAATATACATACATATGTGATGAGCTTGGGTATGTTATTTTTATTTTGTAAAATTACTGCAACATCACAGTAGGACTTTCACCCAAGAACATAATTTATACACAGACATTTTATTAACACTAAGTTAAAAACCAATTCTAATGGAGGCAATAATGATTCTTAAAATAAATGTTCAGCGGTCAGTCAACTAAAAGACAAAAGGATGGTTCAAGTTAACATGAACAGAAATTCACCCACAAGCTGTGATGAGACACAAGTGGAACATAACCAACACCAAGCTGGACTGCCACCTTCAGCCTTCAACCTGGAACATAAATATGAAATTAAGTAAACAAAAATAAATAAGAATACTATTTAAGAGTTGCAAAACAAACATAGGTCTCACATTCGCACACAAAATATATGAAAGTGGCCCCAGCCTGTAGCTCAGCCAGCCAATCTTCTCTCAGGTAAGACACTGCCTAATTGTGGTGACTCAAGCAGGCTGTGATAGTCCACCAACAGGACTGAGCAGCATGAGGACGGCTGGGAGTGCACCTGTAAAACCACAAAATAAAATAATAGCATAAAATATGGTTAGCAAGATTGTTTCAATTATTGAGCTTATTGACATTATTATTTCCATGAAGCTCAATACATTTTGTGAGTCGTGCATGTATTTAACCATTGACTTTATCTCTCCATGACAAGTTTATAATGTACCATCTTAATTTGATATTTACCTGTAGGTGGATGTGCCACATAATACCGCCCGCAGTAACAGCTTCAGCCTTGCTAGCTTTCTGTGAGAGGACAAGCTGCCATTTCTGAGCCCTCTAAAAGTAGACTCCTTCATAGCTGGTGCTGTGAAATTATTCCAGGTGAAGAGAGAAGGAAAGTTCAACTTTTAAAGCAGCTGTGGTGGATCCGCGGACAAAATCCTGTGTGAAATGCCGGCTGCGTACAAGTGCTCCCTGGCTTTATGCAGAAGTCGGGACCCTCATCTCTTCTGATCACTTGAATCCACTGCCTCCTTTGGTCCGGGTACGTCGTGAAAAGCATGGTAGGACAGATATGGTTGTTTCTTTGCCCCACAACAACAACCAAGAACTAAACAAAGACAACTGTGCAGAGACTGAGCCATTTTCCTCACTGTCTAACGCTAATGCTATAGCCACCGGAAGTTGTTGAACACAACACCCGCTTTAAAAAGTGTCAGCGCGAAAAAGGTCTATTTCGAAACTGCCTTTTATGTCAAAAATTTTAGAAAAAGTTAATCAATTTCAGAGACTTTTTAAACTGCCAGCAACATTGGTGAAAAATTTTGCCCTTTGAGTTTTTCATGATCTTCTTTTAACTGTTCATTCAGGAAGCTATGTTGTTTTAGACCTTTCTGCTGCCTTTCATACAGCAGACCTTCATGTATTGTTGTCATGACTTGAGCAGGTGGTTGGCATCAAAGGCACAGTTTTATTTTAGTTTGGATCCTACTTGACCAACAGGAGTTGTTCTGTTCATTTAAGGGAATGTTCTTCTTCTGCAGTTCCGGTCGTGGTCCCTTAAGGGTCCATTCTAGGCTCTAATCTTGTACCACTGCTTTTTAACCTTTACATGTTGCCTTTGGGGTCCAATTTTTAGAAAACACAAAACACTTTTCACTGTTTTGCTGATGATATCCAGGTTTATCTGTACATTAAGTCCAACAGGTCCACTCCACTGGAACCGCTCTTGAACTGTCCACATGACATTAAAACCTGGTTGAAACTAAACTTACTGAACCTAAATAAAAATAAGACTGAAGTCATCAGCTTTGGTATGTAGAAATTCTAGCTTTTGTACGTCTAGCTGTTTTTCATTTCCAGTGTGGGTTGATAGAGCTGATTATCCACAGTTGTCTCTACTCTGCTGATGAGAAGACTCCAGTACTTAAAGGTATTGTGACATGATTTTGTAAATTTGAATATTTGTCAGAACATATATTTCTTATATCATTGAGCTCTGGTCGTTTTTGCATAATAAATTATAAATATGTTAAATTTTTATTCTAAATTATGGTAATGTTTTTCTCTGGTACTTGCTGGGATACGCCCCTAAAATTCTGCGCATTTCCGCAATACGTCATCACCAGTCGTCGTCGCCAGTCATCAACGTCACAACGGGCAGAAGGCAGAGCCTTGCCCGTTTGTTTTGTGTGTTAACTGCTTGCCATAGAATTCATTTCCTGAAAGATCGCCTCTTTTTTTTGTGTAACTTGAAAAATGCCGTCACGTTGTAGCGCATTTGGGTGTTCTAATATCAGCAGTGAACAAGTGAGCCTTCACAAATTTCCAAAAGATGAGAAACTTCGACAAGAATCAGAATGGACCAGACAAGGACCGGTGGGTTCCTACTCGTATGTCTGCAGCGACCATTTTACTGCCGATTGTTATCTGGAAAGACCTGGTTTACAAGAATCTTTTGGATTACCAGTAAGATGGAGAAGACTTTTAAAACCGGATGCTATTCCTACTATTTTTAAAAGAAAATCTACAGAAGAAAGTCCCACAGGAGCTACCATGTCGAAACAACGCAGGGACCATCGGAAGACTGTCCAGGAGATGAGTAAGTCTTTGTGTAAACATAATCGGAGGTGTGTAGTGTTTTAGATTATAAACTATATATTTTACGTGAGTTCATGTTGTTTTACTTTATACACTGTGAGTGTATAAAGCCAATTATCACGGCAGATTATTTATGTTCGCTGCTAACAAGCTAGCCGAATCAGTAGCACACACACTTTTCTAATAATGTATTTTTAAATTATGTCTGCATCTGTAGTTTCTTTTTATTCGGGGAGGGATATTAATAGGGATGGGAACCGAGAACCGGTTCTTAAAAGTCCAATTCCATGGAATTGTAGGATGCTTGTCTTAACGATTCAGCTTATCGGTTCTGCAGACTCCTGGTGGTGACGTGTTTAAGCGCTGACATCACAGATGCGCCGCGCCCGAGTGGTGGTGGCGTGGTGGTGTCTAAATAAATATTTCTTAGCTGACTTCATAGCAGACGTCCTTCTGAGCTTAACGAAATGTTCAAATCAGCTGGATTTAAAAAAAAAAAAGTTCGCGGAATTTTAGGCAGGCGCCAGGCGGGTCAAACCGGACGCTTTCTTTCTTTAAATTTAGCTAAATAAACGCTTAAAAAATATATTTCTTAGCTGACTTAATAGTAGACGTACTCTTGAGTTTAACGAAATGTTCAAATAAGCTGGATTTTAAAAAAAAGTTCGCTGATTTTTATGCAGGCGCCAGGCGGGTCAAACCGGACGCTTTGTTTCTTTAAATTTAGCTAAATAAACGCTTAAAAATATATTTCTTACCTCACTATAGCAGACGGGCTCCTGAGCTGAACCAAATGTGAAATCAGCTGGATTTAAAAATCCGCGGTGTGGTTTATGAGTGGTATAAACTTCTGGAAGTGGTCCCTCTTCCTCTTCACTCTCTGAGTCCTCTGCTGGCTGCTGCCTACAGCGCCTCTAAAGCGGCCGAAACTGGTACTGCACCATTTTCGCCAAAAATGAAAAACGAAGAATCAGAGCGAAAAATGAGTCTAAAAATATGGGAAAAAATCCATAAATAAATTCTTTATGAACACAAATGGTTTACTATATTTTATTACCCAAATGAGAATTGATAACAGAATTGATAAGGAATCGAATCGATAAATGACATCGATAAAGGCATCAATATTGATAATTTCTTATCAATTCCCATCCCTAGATATTAATGAGAGTTTTGGATGATTTACTGTCTTAAAATGATATATCTCAGACGTGACCGGTGTCAGGGACTCGGTTTGCCAAGATGGCTGCTAAGAAACATTAGCCGAGAGGCCGGAGCAAACACGTTGCTAATAATGTATTTTTAAATTATGTCTGCGCGATCAGGTAACATCTGTAGTTTCTTTGTATTCGGGGAGTGTTTATTAATGAGAGTTTTGGATGATTTACTGTCTTAAAATGATATATCTCAGACGTGACCGGTGTCAGGGACTCGGTTTGCCAAGATGGCTGCTAAGAAACATTAGCCGAGAGGCCGGAGCAAACACGTTGCTAATAATGTATTTTTAAATTATGTCTGCGCGATCAGGTAACATCTGTAGTTTCTTTGTATTCGGGGAGTGTTTATTAATGAGAGTTTTGGATGATTTACTGTCTTAAAATGATATATCTCAGACGTGACCGGTGTCAGGGACTCGGTTTGCCAAGATGGCTGCTAAGAAACATTAGCCGAGAGGCCGGAGCAAACACGTTGCTAATAATGTATTTTTAAATTATGTCTGCGCGATCAGGTAACATCTGTAGTTTCTTTGTATTCGGGGAGTGTTTATTAATGAGAGTTTTGGAAGATTTACTATCTTAAAATGATATATCTCAGACGTGACCGGTGTCAGGGACTCTGTTTGCCAAGATGGCTGCTAAGAAACATTAGCCGAGAGCCCGGAGCAAACACGTTGCTAATGTATTTTTAAATTATGTCTGCATCTGTAGTTTCTTTTTATTCGGGGAGGGATATTAATGAGAGTTTTGGATGATTTACTGTCTTAAAATGATATATCTCAGACGTGACCGGTGTCAGGGACTCGGTTTGCCAAGATGGCTGCTAAGAAACATTAGCCGAGAGGCCGGAGCAAACACGTTGCTAATTATGTATTTTTAAATTATGTCTGCGCGATCAGGTAACATCTGTAGTTTCTTTGTATTCGGGGAGTGTTTATTAATGAGAGTTTTGGAAGATTTACTATCTTAAAATGATATATCTCAGACGTGACCGGTGTCAGGGACTCTGTTTGCCAAGATGGCTGCTAAGAAACATTAGCCGAGAGCCCGGAGCAAACACGTTGCTAATGTATTTTTAAATTATGTCTGCATCTGTAGTTTCTTTTTATTCGGGGAGGGATATTAATGAGAGTTTTGGATGATTTACTGTCTTAAAATGATATATCTCAGACGTGACC
>JBBPBX010045641.1:12875-25739 GCA_038048925.1 Garcialebias charrua | reverse complement strand
GAGGTTTTTAACGGTTTGGATCTACAGCGAGAATGACAATAAGAAACCTTGACAACAATTTAGAAATCCTTCCACACCAAAATTAGTAAACATTAATCCTTTCTCCAAAATGTGTTTTGAGAGTTTCAAACTGAAGAAGACAAAATACTGAAGCTTTTTCTTTTTTTTTAATGTTAATATAATTTTTGTGGTCTGTGACTCCTTTCATTTGGACTTTTGTCTCACTGGTGATAAAGTCTGGACCCCGCTGCCCTGCCTGAGCTTTGAGAGTCCCACCAGCTGAAAGAAGACGTTTTGATGTACAAACTGTCCCAGACGCAGAAGGCTTTGGCTTTAAGAGTTCATTTGTGAAAAATGTAACAAGTTGAACAACAGGTAGAGTAAAGTGTCGTCTAAAGTCCAACTTTCTGTGGCCTGTTCAAACTCTGCATGATGTTTCTGAAGTCCGAGGACGGCGCTCATCACTCGCTTCAACAAAATGAGGTTTGTTGCTCATTTTGTTTACACCATAAATCTGCTGTAATCTACTGTAACGGTCGCAGCCCCATCCTAATGAGCACGCTGTGTTTTAAAAATCTCTAACATTCATTCAGTTTTGTTTTTCAGCTTTTACTTCCTGTATTGTGACAGAAAAACAAGACTTTTTTTCTTTAAGTCGCTGCGGTGAAATGAAAACCACCGGTTTCCTTAGCAACCAACCATCCAGGTCTCATGACCCAACGTGACACTCACTGTCTCTTCTGCCTTTGCGGATGGAGGGCAACATGGAGCTGAGCCTCTTGAAGACCCCTTTGTGTTCATCATCTTCACCTGGCGGGGCAACACCTGCCAGAACAAATATATCAATTAGTTTCAGGGATGGAACCACAAAGACGCGTCCGCTCACTTCCTCTGCCGGTAAAAAAACATCTGCACGCCGTGTGCAGGAACGAATCTAAGCGACGTGGAGGAGGAAACTGCAGCTCCTCTCTACATTAGAAGGTGCAGAAGATCTCTGCAAACACAAACCTCAACAAGCACACGCCGACCCCCTTTAAAGCGTCTGTGACATGATTTTGTAACTATGCATAAAATTGCCCAACATAAATATATTGTATCATTCAGCTATGTTTGATTTTGCAAACAAAATGATAAATCAATTTAGTTTTGATTTAAAAGTAATTTTAAACTTCACGCCGTGTTTATTCACGGGAAATCCGATTACACGCGAATGCAACATTTGTGACGTAGTATCGGGTAGAGGCGGTCTGCGTCTGTCTGCAGATCGCCTTTTTTTTTAACTTGAAAAATGCTGTTACGTTGTGTCGCATTTGGGTGTTCTAATATCATCAGTGAACAAGTGAGCCTTTTCACTTTCCCAAAAGATGAAATACTTCATCAAGTATGGAATAAATAAAGCTGCCCCCCTCGGAGCTCCCTCGCTTCCTGAAAAGGTAAAAATCAAATAAATACGGGTGCAGACCTAAATTAGAACCTGCTGTTTCTTGTTCATCTAACTTTCTGCTTCCCAAACTGAAGACAAATAGCTCAAATCTTCACTTAGATTGATAAATTTGTCGGGTTTTAAATTGTCCGCCATTAATATGTAAAAGCATACCAGAGCCCTCTGCTCGATACGTCACAGATGTTGCATTCATGTGTAATCGGATTTCTCGTGAATAAACACGGCGCAAAGTTTAAAATCACTTTTAAAGCAAAATTAAATTGATTTATTTTTGTTTGCATAATCGAACATAGCTGAATGATACAAGATATTTATGTTGGGCAATTTTATGCATTGTTACAAAATCATGTCACAGACGCTTTAAGACAAAATCAGTGTGAACAGATATTAAAACTAAATTCATCAGCGTATCTTCATAAAGCTCTTTGTACAACATGAAGAAAGGTCAACTGAAAAAAACTAAAATGAAATGTATTTAAAGATACATAGATTTTTGTGTTTGTGGCACAACAATACGTGTACACACCAAAATGTCTGCTTTAAATGAGAAATCGTTTGTAAATCAGCTAAAGGAAAAAGTTTTGGGAAAGAAGCAGTGGAGAGCAACAGGAGGTCCACGTACGGCAAGCCAAACAGGCCATTAATTGTCCTTAGTATGGTAAGCAACAAGGCACATTATCGACCCAGGTCATTTTCATCTGTGGTACCAAATCACAGATAACAGGAGCAGAGCAAATGTTTTTTTAGTCTGAACGGTCGTGTCTAGTTTTAATTCAGTTCAGTTTATTTCTGTAGCTCCAAGTCACAACAGAAGTCGTCTCAGGGCTCGGAACAGAAACATTCACAGACATTTAAAAAATCCAGTAGGTAAAAGTTGTCTAAAAGCAGCAGACTGTGTTGAATCTTCACTTCGTCACAGTCTCCCATCCTGAGCGAGCACAAAGGAGACAGGCTCTGCTCCTGCCATACTTTTCATATTTGACTCTTTTGTCATTTCTGTGTACCTCATTCAGTTCTCTGTCATTTCCCACTCACTCCTCAGGCCCTGTACACACGTAGCCTGGTGTTTGAAAAACGAATATCTGCGAAAGAAAAAAAACATCTCCATACATACATGTTCGGATATTTAAAATGTTCGTCTACATGTCCCCGTTTATTTTCACCACAGATCGTTGTAAAGAATATGCCGAACCCATAGGTGGCAGTGTAGTGCAGTCACAACCCTTCAAAGCAACAACTTCCTGTTATTTCTTTTTTTTTTTTTTTCGTTTGTGTGGACAGACCGCGAGGTTGAACTACTATTAAATACCGTGTTGGAGTACAAAGTTAATAAAACGCAGGAAAATGTCGACTGGGAATCATGTCAGAGCAGGTATGTTGACATTTTAGCGCTTTTTTTTAGAGCATTATGTGACGTCAGCGCCGCAGAAAAACGCAAACCTCTGGTTCTGAAAGTCCACACGCAAACCCGAAAGCGGAGAATTCTCAAATCTTCACTTTGGTCGGAGTTTTTTTATTATTCGTTTATAGTTACATCAACCGGAGTTCACGTGTGGATGAAAGGCCAAACCGCATGATAAACTATTCGGTTTTACTGATATCCGGCTACGTGTGTACAGGGCCTCAGTCTGCCTCTTTTGCCTCAAGCCTTAATCATCCACACCTGTTCTCATCAGCCACCTGCCCAGCTGCACTCATTATTCGCTCTCCCTTTGTTCTCATAAAAAGCTGTTCTCTCCTTCACTCTTTGTCCGGTCATTATTCTGTTTACACAGACAATCACAGACCTCCTCTGTTCCTGTCCTGAAGGTCTATCCTTCCACGGTGTGTGATCTGTCCTGCTCCAGTAAAGTGTTTTGCTGCCTTGACAGCGTTTTGTTTTTGTTTATTTTAATAAATTATTTTTTAAACTCCTGCCTCACTCGCCTGCCTGCAAATGGGTCGAAAACCATCAAGATTGTGACAAAAGGCAACAGTGGAAAGAAAAGAAGAAGAAAAAACGTTTAAACAGGAAGAAACCTCCAGGAGAACCAGGCTCAGGATGAGCAGACATCTGCTTCGACCGGCTGGATTTGAGAGGACAGGAAGTAGAAACAGACACAGAAGGACAGGTTCAGGTGTGGTTTCTAGAGAAGGAAAGACAAAAAATATTAAGATAGAAATAATTACAAAAAAATAAAACAGGAAGAGTAGAGCAAGTAAAGACAGCAGCAGAGAGAAGACATGTGGTCAGTTTGTCCTCCAGCAGTCTAAGCCTATAGCAGCATGACTAAGGGACAGCTCAGGAAACCCAAACCAACCCCAACTATAGGGTTTATGAAAAATGAAAGTGTTAATCCCAGTCTTCAAACTGGACAATGTGTCAGCCTCATGGACTGAAACTGGAAGTTGGTTCCACAAGAGAGGAGCCTGAGAACTGAAAGATCTTCCTCCCATTCTGCTTCTGGAAACTCTAGGAACCACAAGTAAACCTGCAGTCTGAGAGTGAAGTGCTCTGTTAGGAAAATATGGAACAATAAGATCTGTAATATAAGATGGAGCTAGGTTGTTGAGGGCTTTGTAGGTTAGAAGTAGGATTTTGAATTCAGTTCTGGATTTGACAGGGAGCCAGTGGAGAGAAGCTAAAACTGGAGAGATATGATCTCTCCCAGTAACTCCAGTTAAGACTCTGGCAGCATTTTGGATCAACTGAAGACTTTTTAAAGAATTATTTGGACACCCAGATAACAAACCATTGCAATAGTCCAGTCTAGACGTGACAAATGCATGAACCAGTTTTTCTGCATCATTTTTAGATGTTTCTAATTTTAGTGATATTACGCAGGTGGAAGAAGGAGGTTCTAGTAACATTTTTAATGTGGGGGATAAAAGACATGTCCTGATCAAAAATAACACCAAGATTTTTAACATTAGAGCTGGAGACAGATTAATGACATCCAAGGAGGAGAAAGACTGAAACATTCATTCCTAAGATGCTCAGGTCCAAAAACTAAAACCTCAGTCTTGTCTGTTCAAAAGGAGAAAATTTAGGTTAATTCAGGTTTTTATGTCTTTAAGACATGTTTGTAGTCTAAGTAACTGATTAGAGTTACATGTGTTTCATGGACAAATAAAACCGTGTATCATCAGCATAAGATGGTGTAGTGGTTAGGGCGTTTGACTTGGGACCCGAAGGACGCGGGTTCGCGTCCCGGCCACTACACACCTTGGGGTGTCTATGAGTGCACACCTATTTCTCCAGCTCCCCGAGCGCCTTCTATGGCTGCTCACTGCACCACCTGGTAGGTGGTTGGGTTAAATGCAGAGACGAATTTCGTCTGTGTATGGGAAACATACGCAGATGACAAGATTAGACAATTATTATTATTATTATTATTATAACAATGGGGACGAGATGGTGTAGAGGGAGGGCAGCTGGCTCAGGACCGGAAGGTCCCGGGTTCGATCCCCGGTCACGGCATACCTCATTGTGTCCCTGGGCAAGACACTTAACCCAGAGTTGCTCCCGGTAGGACTGGTTGGCGCCTTGCATGGCAGTCTACCGCTACCGGTGTATGAATGGGTGGATGGTTGGTACTGTGAAGCGCTTTGGGGCCCCTCAAAGGGGGCTAGAAAGCGCTATATAAGTACCGGTAAGCTCCATTTACCATTTACCAATGAAAATTCATCCCATATACGGTACTGTATTTATCTCATTTATAACATTACCTAATGGAATAATATACTGTACAAGGTAAAGCATATTGGTCCAAGCACTGAACCCTGAGGAACTCCATGACTAACTGTGGTGTATGAAGATTTTTTATTTACCGTAGATTTAGAAACTAGAATTTTTATTTATTTATTTATCAAATTTATTCATAAAAAAAACAAAACAATACAAAACAATCACATAAACGATAAGAATACAAAATATAAAATGAAAGGTAGCAGAAAGAAGAAAAGTATATTTTTATATCTGCCCCTTTCAGAATATATCAGATAAACATGATTTAAACCAATTTAGAGTCGTTCCAACATCATATTCAAGTCTGTATAATCAGAGTCAGAGAGTCTTTATTGTCATTTGCACCGCATGTGGTACATGTGATGAAAACGAGATTATGTACACGAGGTCCCAGTTACATCCAACAACAAATGAAAGAGAAAAACAGTAATAACATCTAGAACTAACTAAGAAAAACATCAACTAGTAATACACTAAGCCTAATATAGTGGGAATAAACAGCAGCACGAACATGAGTTTGTATGAGCAGATGGTCACAGATGAACACAGCAACAAGAAAACAGATCAGCATCAGTATGATGTGATATTTTGCAGTGTTTATTTTTTATTTTATTTTTATTTATTCATGAGTCTAACAGCCTCAGGGTAGAAGCTGTTCCTCAGTCTAGTGGTTCTACACTTGATGCTCCTCAACCTCCGTCCTGAGGGGAGTGGGGCAAAGAGTGAGTGTGCTGGATGAGTGAGGTCTTTCATGATGCAGGTGGCTCTTTTCCTGCATCTGGAGGTGTAAATGTCTGTGATTGTGGGGAGACTGACTCCAACAGACTTCTGTGCAGCCTTCACCACTCTCTGCAGAGCTTTCCTCTCTTCAACTGTGCAGCCTCCATGCCACACGTTGATGCTGGAGCACAGGACGCTCTCCACTGCACACCTGTAGAACGAGGTGAGAACTGGGCTGCTCAGACCAGCACGTCTCAGCCGTCTGAGGAAGTAGAGTCTCTGATGACCTTTCTTGATCAGGCTGGTGGTGTTGTTGCTCCAGCTGAGGTTATCATTCATGTGTACACCCAAGTATTTGTAGCTGGAGACCACTTCCACTGCAGACCCACCTATTTTCAGTGGGGCATGGGTGTGTTTGTTCCTTCTGAAGTCCACAATCATCTCCTTTGTCTTCTTCACATTCATGTGAAGATTATTCTCTTTGCACCAGCTCTCCAGATGTTCCACCTCCTGTCTGTAGCTGGACTCATCATTGTTTGTGATGCATCCCACCACCGCTGTATCATCTGCAAACTTAACAATATGACAGCCTGGAAGTGTGGCTGTACAATCATATGTGAGCAGAGTGAACAGAAGGGGGCTCAGCACACATCCTTGAGGAGAGCCAGTGCTGAGGGTTATGGTGGAGGAGGAGAAGTTGTGGATCTTCACGGACTGTGGTCTGTCTGTTAAGAAGTCTAGTACCCAGTTACAAATAGAGGGGCTTAGTCCAAGTGTAGATAGTTTGTCTATCAGAGTTTGGGGGATCATGGTGTTGAAGGCAGATGTGAAGTCCACAAAGAGCAGACGCACGTATGAGTCTTTCTGATCCAGGTGGGTGAGAGCAGTGTGGACCACGGAAGAAATGGCGTCCTCTGTTGATCGGTTCTCACGGTATGCGTATTGATGAGGGTCCTCGTTGATGTTGACGGTTGCCTTGATGTGGGACATGACCAGTTTCTCAAAACATTTAGCGACTATCGGGGTGAGGGCAATAATAGATTGTGATCAACTGTATCAAATGCAGCACTGAGGTCTAACTGGACCAGTGGAGACACAAGTCCATTGTCAGACCATGAGAATATCATTAGTGACTCTCACCAGTGCAGATTCAGTGATGAGTTCTAAACCCTGACTGAAACTCTTCACATTATTTCTTTGTAGATGTTCACGCAACTGACCTGCAACTATTTTCTCTAGAATATTTTAGATAAATGTTAGATTAGATATACCGTAGGTCTATAGTTGGCTAGGATTCCTGAGTCAAGGTTATGTTTCTTAAGTAAAGGTTTAATTATAGCCACTTTAAAGCTCTGTGGTACGTAACCATTCATCAGAGACAAATGAAGCAGAGTCAAAATGTGGACATTAATTAGTGGAAATACCTCTTCAAACAGCCTGGTTGGGATGGGATCTAGCAGACATGTGGATGGTTTGGATGAAGATATTATTTTTTGAGAATTCAGAGAGCTCAACAGGACAAAAACAGTCCAAACATAAATCACATTTTAGTGACATTTTTAAAGTTTCCTCGTCTGACAGGAAATTGGAGGCGATAGTTGAAGGATGGTGTGAATGTTTTCTCTAATTGAAATACTGTAATTT
Organism: Garcialebias charrua; assembly: GCA_038048925.1. Classification (NCBI taxonomy): domain Eukaryota; kingdom Metazoa; phylum Chordata; class Actinopteri; order Cyprinodontiformes; family Rivulidae; genus Garcialebias; species Garcialebias charrua. The sequence goes on along the minus strand of JBBPBX010045641.1, from coordinate 18,204 downwards.
TATTTATAAAGAATCTCATGAAGTAATCACTGCTTAGAGTTGTAGGGATACACGTGATGCAAATCCCTCCTGAAACTTTTCTCCATCCATCCATCCTGCCTGGACTCTCTCCTTCACCTCTTTACCACACTCCACATGTTCCTGGACAATGGACCCCAAGTACTTGAAGTCCTGCACCTTTGTGACCTCTGACCCTTGTAGCCTCACTGTTCCACTGGCCTCCCTCTCATTCACACACATGTACTCTGTCTTACTATGGCTGACTTTCATTCCTCTTCTTTCAAGTGCATACCTCCACCTCTCCAAGTTCTCTTCCACCTGTTCTCACCACAGATCACATTATCTGCATCTTCTCCTTCCTCCACTCTTCCTCAGTCTTTTGGATGAAAGATGAAACGTTTTGACAAAAAATAATCCGTCCAGAGGACCTGAATTAACTTTGTTGGATTTTTCTTCCTGGATTATTGAATCTGGATATTCAACAGAATACTTTTGTGTTTTTAATTACAATTCAGTTTATTCACAAGTTGCAATAATGTACAGAAGCTCTAGATGTTGAGGTTAATGAAAGACTTGAGGACTGTTTTTCTCACATCGTCGGAGTTCTCTGTTCTACCGTCACCTGTTTACCTGCAGGATTTATCAGTGTTCAGTAAAATAACTCTTTAGTTTAAACCCCTACAAAAATATTCTTATTCTTCTTCTTATCATCAACATGTTTAGTGGAGTAGATGTTTTTTTACTCACCGTGGTTCCCAATGGCATCTGGGATGACGAGGTGGTCTTTGGGTGGCTCACCTGCACAACACAAACAATATTCAACATTTATTAACTGCCTCCACTTTTAGGTGAGGTGAAGTTCCTGGGTGTGATTATTGATGACAAACTGTCGTGGAAACAGCACATCAATTCTGTTAAAATTAAGATATCTAGATCTACTGCAGTACTGTATAAACTAAAGGACTTGTTGAATGATAAAGCTCTATATTTGCTGTATAATACAATCTTTGTTCCACATTTAATTTATGGTCTTGAAGTTTGGGGAAAAGCGTGCAAATCTATAACAAAATCTATTTTTATTCTACAGAAAAGAGCGGTGAGAATTATTACAAGAAAACCTTACTGTCATCCATCAAATATATTATTTAAACAACTCCAAGTACTGAAGTTTTATGATTTGGTGGACTATAATATTTTGTTAGTAATGTATAGAGCTCATAATAACACACTACCTTCTAATGTTCAAATGTATTTTGTTAAGAGAGAAAGCTGCTACAGTCTTAAGGGAACTGAAATTTTTGCAAAACCAAGATATAGGACTAGTTTGAAGGGACTGTCTATTTCAATACAGGGAGTTGAATTGTGGAATGGTTTGGGAAACGATGTTAAAAATGTAACTTCAGTGATTACGTTTAAAAAAAAGATCAAAACTAAATTGTTAACAAAATACTAAAACTTTCAGTTAAGTGTTTAATGTTCTAGATATTTGTAGATTGTGAAAAGTTACTCTTTTTGCTCTGTTACTCATAGAAGATTATTGTTTGAATCGTTTTGTTTTTGGAAAAAAAGGGTCAGATAAAATAAGATTTCTTCTTCTTTCTGCCACCTTTCATTTTATGTTTTCTTTTATATAATATGTGAAATGGTTTTTTATTTTGTTTTTTAATGTAAAATGAATAAATTTAATAAAATAAAATATAAATAAAAAATTTACATTTAAATCAAATTAAACTTGAATATGAGGCTGAGAAGAGCTCCGAGCTGCTCCAGATGTGCAGGTAGCTCATACAATAACTGGTCACGGAGTAACTTTTATTATGAAATCCTTCAGCAGGACTTTAACAGTGAGCTTTTATTATGAAATCCTTCAGCAGGACTTTAACAGAGAGCTTTTATTATGAAATCCTTCAGCAGGACTTTAACAGAGAGCTTTTATTATGAAATCCTTCAGCAGGACTTTAACAGAGAGCTTTTATTATGAAATCCTTCAGCAGGACTTTAACAGAGAGCTTTTATTATGAAATCCTTCAGCAGGACTTTAACAGAGAGCTTTTATTATGAAATCCTTCAGCAGGACTTTAACAGAGAGCTTTTATTATGAAATCCTTCAGCAGGACTTTAACAGAGAGCTTTTATTATGAAATCCTTCAGCAGGACTTTAACAGAGAGCTTTTATTATGAAATCCTTCAGCAGGACTTTAACAGAGAGCTTTTATTATGAAATCCTTCAGCAGGACTTTAACAGAGAGCTTTTATTATGAAATCCTTCAGCAGGACTTTAACAGAGAGCTTTTATTATGAAATCCTTCAGCAGGACTTTAACGGAGAGGTGTGTCTTCATGGAGCTGGTCTCAGATCCAATCTGACCCGGATCAGGCTTGTTTGGAGAACTTTGTTTCCATGGCAGGTTTCTAAATGAATAGAGGTTTGATTTAATTAAGTTTGGACTTCTGAACCCCCTCAAGTACGACAACAGACTCATCCAACTCAGTCATGAGTCATGACCCCCCACACCTCCCCCAACAAACGAGCTGAACCAGAAGTAAGCAGCCGATGATCGGCTCTGAGATGGAGAGCTCTGCGTGGCTCGACTTGCTCAATCCTCATGAACGTAGTCTCGTCATGATGCAGTCCTGTGCAAAAGTCCTCATCCGCCCAGCCTTCACACGACTGTTTTCCTGTTTGTTCTGCGCGTGTTTAAACTCCTGCGAACTTTGAGCGACTTGAACCATTCATTTAACTAAACAACTGGCTCACCCAGAAAAAAAAAGTTAAATCAGGTCATCAGGACCGATTCTTTTTGGAGGAAACATTTGTCTTTCATCTGAAAGACTGTGAGTGTGAGGCCTGCCACCAAGGTCGGTCATATAAATAGCTCCTTATTGGTTCGACCAGGATCCATTAAACGTTTTGAATTGTTAAATGTTATTTATGTGATACCCACAGAAACAATAAAATCGCTTCAGATCCTTTAAAACACGATTCTCTGACGTCTACCTCAGCTCACTGCTCTATTATTGCTTTCTTAGACTGCTTTTATCAAATTTAAGTCTGGCCACTTTTAGCTTTTACCTACAGTATTGCTACAAATAGCTTTCAGTTAGGTTTTTGCGAATTCTATTATTTTGCTAATTTTAGCTATACAGTACTGTAATTATACAAATTTTAGCTTTTAGCATCTATTTCCCTGATTTTATCGAATAGCTATAATTTTGCTATACGTACAAATACCTGCTGTGTTTTTGCTAATTTTACTATTTTGCCTGTTTTAATTCTTACAGTTTTGTTAAAATTAACTACAATCATACAAACTTGTACTTTTAGCAAAAATTTAGCTTATTTTAGCTTTTAGCTATGATTTTGCTAAATTCAACTTCCAGCTACCTTTTTGCAAATTTTATTATTTTGCTTTTGTAGATTTTATTTTGTCTTGCTACGTTAGCTTTTACTTACAATTTTGCAACATTTGGCTTTTAACTACGCTCCTGCTACATTTAGCTTCCAGCTATTATTAGTTTATAGCTACAGTTTTGGTAACGTTAGCTTCTAGCTACTGTTTTAGTCATTTTATTTTAGCTGTTTAATGGTTTCCTTCAGAGCAGACGTACTTTCTTGCACTCTTGTCTTGATCAACATTCCTCCAGACTTTCTAAAGTTCATTTAAAGTTTTTTTTGTTTGTTTTTTGTGCTTCGGCACCTTTTTCACTCCGGCTCCATTAAAGGAAACCTTTGTGCGGTGCACGTGGCGCTCTTTAAATTGAGGAAACTGGACAGGTGGGGACAAAAGCAGAAGTTGCTGAACTGAAACAATGAACAGAATCTGGGAGTCAGAAAATAATCCAACACCTGACGACATTTAGTTCATCAGCCGAAGCTTCTCAAGATCACCTAAAATCCTACTTTCTGTCAAACTATAATTTGTTCAGATTAAATTAGACTGAAGTGTGTCTCTGCTAACAAAGGACATAAATTAAATCTGTTTTGTGTGTCGACACGACCCGGAGCTTCTTTTTATGCCTGGATGACTCATAGGTCAGAGTTAAGAGTCCAAACAAACAGAAGCATTCCTCTGTTGCAGTCAGGCCCCAGCTGAACGAAGGTTTAAAAATAAAAAATGAGAGCTAACTCTGGATTGTGTCCATTTCTGTACATCAACAGGTGCAACGCACACGAGCAACCATTAGTAGCAACTCGCCGTTGCCCGTCATCACGACTCCTTCACCGTTAATCGTCTGAGCGAACGGCAGCACCAACGAATCATCTGTTAAGGAAAGAATTTGTATCCCTGTGATGCGTTCAGGTGATGTGGGAAACCAGTGTACGCCGCACTGCAGAGCAGCTCACAGGGAACTAAACCAGTTTCTCTGGTTTTTACAGGCTAGAAGTGACATGTAAAGATACCGCTGCCTCCGGGCAAAACTAAAACTACCGTGATGTTAAAACTGCTGGGGCTTTGAAAGATTTATTCGAACAACTTTTTCCAAGCTGGAATGATTAAACAATATACAGTACCATATACCATGGTATAACATCCAGCTTCTTCCTTTGAGAACAAGAAGTGGGTTTAAATTTAATAATTCTCTCTGATCCTCACAGGCTCAAATATATCCATACACCTCCATTAATGTTTGGTTACATGATCTTCTTCTTCTTCTTCTTCAACAAACTCTTTTTTTTGTCGGCCATCAGTCCTGAGGTTTTAAACGCGTGTCCTTCCTGCAGTTTGTCTTAAAGTGTTTTTCATGTTTTTACAGACTGTGCACGGCTGACGGCTCTGTTTAATCTAATGACGAGGATCTTCAGCCTTTTTGACACAGTTGTCACCAAATCTGTTTTTATTAATGGAGCGCATTACAGCAAAGACACGAAGTTTGAATTCCAAACTTTAAACTTTTTAGTGGCCGAAGCAAAAACGTCTGTTGACTTGTCTCGCAGGGACAGACTGCAGGATGGACCTCAACGTGATGCCGTGGCTCTGTGGAAGTTCAACGTCAAGGCCAGACTGGAGTTCCACAGAGACACTGGACATCAGGGACAACTACAATAATAATAATAATAATAATTAATAATAATTAATTCAATTTATAACGCACTTTTCATTACTGAAAATCTCAAAGTGCTACACATACTGTATATTGAATGCTACACACATTCATAAACCGGTGGCGGCAGACTACCATGCAAGGTGCTTTCCAGTCCTACCGGGAGCAACTCAGGGGTTAAGTGTCTTGCCCAAGGACACAACGACACATGGTGCGGGTCCCGGGAGTCGAACCGCCAACTTTCCGATCGGGAGACGACTGCCCTTACCACTACGCCACGGCCGCCC
>JBBPBX010045640.1:0-26939 GCA_038048925.1 Garcialebias charrua | reverse complement strand
TTCCTTCCTTCCTTCCTTCCTTCCTTCCTTCCTTCCTTCCTTCCTTCCTTCCTTCCTTCCTTCCTTCCTTCCTTCCTTCCTTCCTTCCTTCCTTCCTTCCTGCTGTGTCTGATTGTTTATCAGACCATGCCTTTGATCTCTTCTTTTAATAGATTTTCACTGGATCTGGATGATTTCACTCCTTTTATCACTTTGATCCATTTGATTTTCATCAAAAATATATAGAATATTATTATTATAAGGAAAATATATTGTGTCTAACTAATGATCTAAACTAACCTGAAGTCAGTCAATAATTAATGACTTCCAATGATTTCAAGACTTTTTAGCTGCTTGAATAATTATGACTTCAACTAGTTGATGAATTAGAAACTAACTTTTGAACATTTGAACTCTACTAGCTGCAGCTGATTGCAGTGATCAGTGTCTAATCTATACTAAAACTTCTAAAGTACATTTTCAGAATTCATGCAAAGACAGCAGATCATAGAGAAACAGTTTTTAAAACACAACAACACGTCAGAATACAACTTATTTTATGGAGGAAAAGAATAGGGCTGTTGATGAGGCCTGTTTTCATGAATTATAGACAACTTTTTGTTTCTAAGGTCAGGTGGCTGTGGCGGCCATCTTGAACTGGGTTGACTCAGAAACTTGATCATTTGTAGATGTACATACAAAGAATAAAAAGTGTGAGCTGGAAAACCTGAAACCTGTGAATCCTGCCTAACAATGGAAGAAACATCTGCTGGAACCTGAGAGTCGTCAGGGTTTCACCATCCCTCTGAGGACCGTTTTCAGGGAAACATGGAAGTTCAAAAGTTTTGGACAGATCCCACTCCTCCCTCTTAATGGTTCTTTATCTAGACAGCAAAAACTAATTGAAGTGAAACAATGAAATGTCATTGGTCTTACAGAATTGAATCTAAATTAATTATTGATGTAAAAACACTAATAATGATGATCACTAAATGTTTGTTCAACTGTCATCTAATGGTTCATTTCTGGTTGATTTATGGAACATTTGAACACATGTAAACTAAGAATTTGGACTTGCAGCAGGGCACAAGCAATTTGATGTAAATTTATGTATGATTCACAAAACTAGGTCTCAAATTAAAATAAAGATGTTTTGTTCTATTGAAAATAAATATGTGCATTCCACTCAAATTATTACCAGTATGCAAACTATTCCACAATCATAAGCTTTATTGCAATCAAAAGTAAAATAAAATAAAATACAGCAAAATGAAACAAAAGATTTTACATCATCAAGTATGAAATTTGATAATAAACTTTCAACATTGATTTACGGTGGTATTAAACCAAACAGCTAGTTGTAAAAATGATTTGAAACATGACTGAATTATCACAGAAATATTTTGAACAGTAGAACTTCTAATTCTAATTACTCGCAATTCATTCAACCTTTATTTAGACAGGTTAATCCCATCGAGCCTCGAGGACTCATTTACAAGAGAGACCTGTTTTCAACAAAGAATGACAACAGAGACAACAATAGACAATCATAAGATGCATACAGATTTTTTTTAAAGAAATGTAACAAAAAAAAAGTCAAAGAAGCAAAACAGCTAGATTATAAGGCAAATGTAGGAACATGTCTGTATTGGTTCTAGCCAGGAGTCCAACAGATTCTTAAAGCCATTTAGAGAGGTCAAAGTCGAGAGCTTCAGATCTTTTTGTAAGATATTCCAGGAAGCAGGAGCGGAGTAGGTGAAGGCCCTTTTTCCAAGTTCAGTCCTCACTGAGAGAACACTGCAGGTAATCATGTCCTGAGAGTGCACGCTGTAGCTGCACTCGCACAGAGACATGTAGGAGGAGATGTATGAAGGCAGTAGACCAAGAAGTGATTTAAAAATGTAAATGTACCAGTGGTACAAAAGAACAGGACACACAGGCCTTAATAAATATCTTAAAATAATTAGAAAGTTTGCAACAGGACTATGTGACAAGTGCACCAGCAATCTCCCTGAAACGTTCAACATGTCTTTATGGAATGTCCAGGGTACGAAACAGAAATAACGCATTTCCAAAAATAAATGAATATTAAATTTACAATGAGGGATGTTTTTAGTAGTGATATCAGTAAAGTTAAAGATCAAGTTATTATTTTCTTGAAAAATACAAACAATAGAGAGAATATAGTCAAGTTATTAAATTAATTTTACAGAATTATTTTTTCCTGTTTATCTCCTGTCCCCTCTCCAGCTCAGTAGGTGGCGGTAATGCACATTACAGTTGGTCTGCCAACCGCCATAAAACAAAACAAGAAGAAGAAGGGTGGGCAGTAGACTATATGCCACGGGTGGCGATGACGTACCTCCGGTAAAATGCAACCCACGTCCGCCACTTCCGGGTCCCATCCACTGCCGTTGTTGTTAGCGTTAGCTCCTAGTAGCAGACCATGACAACAACCCGAAACGGGAAGCGGCTGCGAGCTACTGGCACCACACATGAGTTCTGTTGTGTCCACCAACCGGTGGGTGCAGCTGTTGCGTTCCCCCGCAGGGGAGGGGTTAGGGCGACAATGGATCACGGCTATCCGAAGGGGAAACGTCGCTATAGATTTATATAGATTCATATATTTATAGAGGTTTTATGGTGCATATGTAGATGTTTTATTAATTGTATTTGCTCATTTATATTCGTGTCATTTATGCTAACCGGAAGTGTGCCACCTGAGTAATGCATGCGGAAGTGCTGAAAACAAGAAGAAGGGGGGGAGGGGTCATTACAGATCTATGGTTCATTAGTTCCCATCCGTACTGATGCCCCAAAGCTGTGAGTGCTTGTTAGACATTATTCAACACTAGAATGACTATAGCGCATTAATAGACGTATTTTGGTTATGATGGGTGTACAATATGCTGTCAGGGGCTTCATGCCCTTAGTAGGGTCACCCAAGGCAGACAGGTCCTAGGTGAGGGACCAGACAAAGTGCAGCCCGAAGACCCCTTATGATGAGTAAAATAAATGGACAAAATGTTCCCTCGCCCGGACGCGGGTCACCGGGGCCCCACTCTGGAGCCAGGCCCGGAGGTGGGGCACGTTGGCGAGCGCCTGGTGGCCGGGCTTTCACCCATGGAGCTCGGCCGGGCACAGCCCGAAGAGGAGACGTGGGTCCCCCTTCCCATGGGCTCACCACCTATGGGAGGGGCCAAAGGGGTCGGGTGCAATGTGGGATGGGTGGTGGCCGAGGGCGGGGACCCTGGCGGTCTGATCCTCGGCTACAGAAGCTGGCCATTGGGACATGGAATGTCACCTCTCTGGTGGGGAAGGAGCCTGAGCTAGTGTGTGAGGTTGAGAGGTTCCGGCTAGAAATAGTCGGACTCACCTCAACGCATGGCTCTGGAACCAGTTTCCTTGAGAGGGGTTGGACACTCTTCTACTCTGGAGTTGCCCCTGGTGAGAGGCGCCGAGCAGGAGTGGGCATACTTGTTGCCCCCCATCTTGGTGCCTGTACGTTGGGGTTCACCCCGGTGAACGAGAGGGTAGCCTCCCTTCGCCTACGTGTGGGGGGACGGGCTCTGACTGTTGTTTGTGCCTATGCGCCAAACGGCAGCGCAGATTACCCACCCTTTTTGGAGTCCTTGGAGGGGGTATTGGAGAGTGCGCCTCCTGGGGACTCCCTTGTTCTGCTGGGGGACTTCAACGCTCACGTGGGCAATGACAGTGAGACCTGGAGGGGTGTGGTTGGGAGGAACGGCCCCCCTGATCTGAACCCGAGTGGTGTTTTGTTGTTGGACTTCTGTGCTCGTCATGGATTGTCCATAACGAACACCATGTTCAGGCATAAGGGTGTACATATGTGCTCTTGGCACCAGGACACCCTAGGTCGCAGTTCGATGATCGACTTTGTTGTCGTCTCATCTGATCTGCGGCCGCATGTCCTGGACACTCGGGTGAAGAGAGGGGCGGAGCTGTCAACTGACCACTACCTGGTGGTGAGTTGGCTCCGATGGTGGGGGAGGATGCCGGTCAGACCTGGCAGACCCAAACGTATTGTGAGGGTCTGCTGGGAACGTCTGGCAGAGTCTCCCGTAAGACGGAGCTTTAACTCCCACCTCCGGGAGAGCTTTGAACATGTTCCGAGGGAGGCGGGGGACATTGAGTCCGAGTGGGCCATGTTCCGCGCCTCTATTGTCGAGGCAGCTTATCAGAGTTGTGGCCGCAAGGTTGTTGGTGCCTGTCGTGGTGGCAACCCTCGAACCCGGTGGTGGACACCGGCGGTGAGGGATGCTGTCAGGCTGAAGAAGGAGTCCTATTGGGCCTTTTTGGCCTGTGGGACCCCGGAAGCAGCAGATAGGTACCGACAGTCCAAGCGGCATGCGGCTCGGGTGGTTGCTGAGGCAAAAACTCGGGCGTGGGAGGAGTTCGGAGAGGCCATGGAGAATGACTTCCGTACGGCTTCGAGGCGATTCTGGTCCACCATCCGGCGTCTCAGGGGGGGAAAGCGGTACGCGACCAACACCATTTATGGTGGGGATGGCGTGCTGTTGACCTCAACTCGGGATGTTGTGAGTCGGTGGGCGGAGTACTTCGAAGACCTCCTCAATCCTACTGGCACGTCTTCCACTGAGGAAGCGGAGCCTGGGGACTTTGGGTCGGGCTCTCCAATCTCTGGAGCTGAGGTCACCGAGGTGGTTAAAAAGCTCTGCGGTGGCAGGGCTCCGGGGGTGGATGAGATTCGCCCTGAGTTCCTTAGGGCTCTGGATGTTGTGGGGTTGTGTTGGCTTACGCGACTCTGCAATATCGCGTGGACATCGGGGGCAGTTCCCTTGGATTGGCAGACTGGGGTGGTGGTTCCCCTATTCAAAAAGGGGGACCGTAGGGTGTGTTCCAACTATAGGGGGATCACACTCTTAAGCCTCCCTGGTAAGGTCTATTCAGGGGTTCTGGAGAGGAGGGTCCGTCGGATAGTCGAACCTCGGATTCAGGAGGAGCAATGTGGTTTTCGTGCTGGTCGTGGAACACTGGACCAGCTCTACACCCTCAACAGGGTCCTGGAGGGCGCGTGGGAGTTTGCCCAACCAGTTTACATGTGCTTTGTGGACTTGGAAAAGGCATTCGACCGCGTCCCTCGGGGGGTTCTGTGGGGGGTACTCCGGGAGTATGGGGTACCAGGCCCATTGATATGGGCTGTTAGGTCCCTGTACGACCGGTGTCAGAGCTTGGTCCGCATTGCCGGCAGTAAGTCAGGCTCGTTTCCAGTGAGAGTTGGACTCCGCCAAGGTTGCCCTTTGTCACCGATTCTGTTCATAACTTTTATGGACAGAATTTCTAGGTGCAGCCAAGGTGTTGAGAGGATCCGTTTTGGTGGCCTTAGAATCGCTTCTCTGTTTTTTGCAGATGATGTGGTCCTATTGGCTTCATCAGATCGTGATCTACAGCTTTCGCTGGAGCGGTTTGCAGCCGAGTGTGATGCGGCCGGGATGAGGATCAGTTCCTCCAAATCCGAGGCCATGGTCTTGAGCCGGAAAAGGGTAGCATGCCCTCTCCGGGTCGGGGATGAGGTCCTGCCCCAAGTGGAGGAGTTTAAGTATCTCGGGGTCTTGTTCACGAATGAGGGAAAACTGGAGCGTGAGATCGATAGGCGGATAGGTGCAGCATCCGCAGTGAAGCGGGCGCTGTACCGGTCTGTCGTGGTGAAGAGAGAGCTGAGTCGAAAGGCAAAGCTCTCAATTTACCGATCGATCTACGTTCCCACCCTCATCTATGGTCATGAGCTTTGGGTTGTGACCGAAAGAACGAGATCTCGGATACAAGCGGCTGAAATGAGTTTTCTCCGCAGGGTGTCTGGACTCTCCCTTAGAGATAGGGTGAGAAGCTCAGTCATCCGGGAGGGACTCGGAGTAGAGCCGCTGCTTCTCCACATCGAGAGGAGCCAGTTGAGGTGGCTCGGGCATCTGGTTAGGATGCCTCCTGGACGCCTCCCTGGTGAGGTGTTCCGGGCATGTCCCACCGGGAGGAGACCCAGAGGAAGACCCAGGACACGCTGGAGGGACTATGTTTCTCGGCTGGCCTGGGAACGCCTTGGGATTCCCCCAGAGGAGCTGCTCCAAGTGGCTGGGGAGAGGGAAGTCTGGGCCTCCCTACTTATGCCTCTTTTCCACCGCTCGGCTCGGCTCGGGTTGGATCGGCTCAGGTCGGCTCAGTTCGGGTCGGGTCACATCTATGTTCTGTTTCCACAGCTTTTTTGTACCCCTTCTGTGGGCGGGGTCCAGAATCCTACTCGTCTTACCACATGGTGGCAGTAGTGTTCCCTCAAGCTATTTACTACAGTACTAGCCACCACTAGAAGAAGAACACAATAAAGGCTTTGACAGAATGTTGTGAAAGAGATGTCATGCTATAATGAGTACCTCATGAGCTGTAATCTTTAAACCCAATTCATAATCCTACCTTGTTGCCTTCTTTAAACCCATGTATTTTCCAATTTAGTATTTTTACAATAAAGATGTATTAAAGCATATTTTATTATTTAGTTATGCACAAGGTGCTTGATAAAGTTGCAAAACCATATTTATCTGAGCTGCTTCAACCTTCCTGCCCTCCCCGATCTCAGATCAGCTGAGCAGTTGCTGCTGACAGTCCTCAAAACTTTTTAAATCTTATTTAAAAACACACATTTATTCCTTGGCTTTTAACACGAGATCTTATCTTTTATGGCATGTTAACACACCTGCAGTAAGACTGGTATATGTATTTATTTTTGTATGCTTTTTATAGTTTTTAATTAACTTGTCTTTTATGTTATTGTACAGCACTTTGGTTGACCCTGTGGTTTTTAAAATGTGCTTTATAAATAAAGTTGATTTAAAACATCACACTGTGATCTTTGAAACTGCCAGAGTTTCCCTGGTAAAGTTGCTGCTGGGTGGTAGATGGTAGATGGATGGTCTGTGAATTCTTTAACTTTAAACTGTCCAAAGGACTTTGGCCACTTTTAATTTTTGACTTTAAAACATCACACTGTGATCTTTGAAACTGCCAGTGTCTCCCTGGTAAAGTTGCTGCTGGGTGGTAGATGGTAGATGGATGGTCTGTGAATTCTTTAACTTTAAACTGTCCAAAGGACTTTGGCCACTTTTAATTTTTGACTTTTTTTGTATGACTTCATCCTAGAACCAAATAATTTATAACGTAATAACAGTTGAGCAGATTCTAATAATCTTTATCTTATGATTCTTTAAAGGTCAAATGCAAATGGAAAGTTCTCTTAACTTCCAGTATGGATTTAAACACAATACACACTTCACATTATAAAATAAGTTTAGGAAATTGAATGTTCGAGGACACCACTTAAGAAAATATAACGTTTAATAGGAAAAGTTTGAAGTGACAAACAGAAGTAACAAATTTCCATCTGGTGTCTCACGTCTTCCTCCAGAAGATGACACAGGTTGTTGAATTCTGGCGATTTTCTTCTGTTGACTGTAAAAGAAAAATGTGATTAATTTAGTCCAGAAACTGTTTTTTTTTAAACAACACAGTGTGATCACAACATGTTCATATACTAAATGTATCCTGTTGGAGTTATTTGAAATAAAATTCAATGTTTTATAGACATAAATGTGTCAAGCTACCTCCATTAATTTTCTCCCTTGTACTTTGTATCACATATTATCAATTCTATCAAAAACCACATAGCTGATATTTTTCAAAAAAATCTAGTGTGATCACAACATGTTCATATACTAAATGTATCCTGTTGGAGTTATTTGAAATAAAATTCAATGTTTTATAGACATAAATGTGTCAAGCCACCTCCATTAATTTTCTCCCTTGTACTTTGTATCACATATTATCAATTCTATCAAAAACCACATAGCTGATATTTTTCAAAAAAATCTAGTGTGATCACAACATGTTCATATACTAAATGTATCCTGTTGGAGTTATTTGAAATAAAATTCAATGTTTTATAGACATAAATGTGTCAAGCTACCTCCATTAATTTTCTCCCTTGTACTTTGTATCACATATTATCAATTCTATCAAAAACCACATAGCTGATATTTTTCAAAAAAATCTAGTGTGATCACAACATGTTCATATACTAAATGTATCCTGTTGGAGTTATTTGAAATAAAATTCGAATTTTTATAATTTATTTTCGTTGTGCAAGCACAGTTTTGGAAGAAGTCAAAGCGAAACTACTTTAAATGCAGCATATTTGACCACTACGTGACAATATTAAAGCGTGGTTAAGCTCAGGAGCCCTCGTACTATAAAGTCAGCTATGAAATATATTTTATATCTGTTCATTGAGCTACATTTAAAGACATAAAGCCGCCCGCGCGCCGCGTGTTGCTCGTGGCGAACCTGCTTTTTAAAATCCTGCAGTTTTGAGCAATACGTGATTTTATTAAGGACACGTTCAGCTGAAGACCCATCTTTGCTATAAATTTTAAAAATAATAATTGTTTTTACCGTGTTATTCATGTAAAGTCCTGCCATGTTCGCTTCCCTCTCTTCCGTGAAAACAGCTCGAGTCTCATCCTTCCTCCTTCCGGAGCGGGTGAGCTCGCCTCAGTACCCCTCTGAAACCAGCCCGAAAATCTCAGGAAATCTCGTGCGGCTTAGCACGGAATATCCGGTGGAAAAGGATGAAAGGGGGTCTCTGCGACGCACATATGACGTAACATCCGAGCCGACCGGTGGAAAAGGGGCATTAGGCTGCTACCCCCGCAACCCGACCCCGTATAAGCGGACGAAAACGGATGGATGTACGATAATTTCCTTCAAAATACGATAATTTTATGTCTCTAGTACGATAATCCTAAATTTCTCAACTGGCAACACTGATCCATTGGATGCAGAATTTTTTTATTTTTGAAAAATTTTCATTTGTTACTTTTCCCATTAAACTTTTTTTTTTCTCAAGAGGCGTCTTTGAACATTAAATTTCCTAAACATATTTTACAATAAGTGTGTATAGTGTTTGTTTAAATTCATACTGGAAGTTAAGAAAATTTTCCATTTGCATTTGACCTTAAATGAATCCTAAGAAAAGATTACCAGAATCTGCTCAACTGTTATTACGTTACAAATTTTTTGATTCTAGGATGAAGTCAGATAAAAACAGTCAAAAATTCATATTGTAGGTTTTGATATGTATGTGTAGGTCTTGACAAACATTACAGTCAGTTCAGAAATCCAACACTCATAGAAAAGTTCAGGTCAGAGGTCATAGAACATCTGGTAAGAACCAAAATAACAAAATCATTAATCTTAATCTTTAAACACTGAGTTTATCCTCTGAGATAAACTAAACTGTTATGTTCGTGCAAAGCTCCCATTACTGACGGGAAACAGGCCCTATTCTGAGAACTGTTTTCATTCTTCCCTGACGGGAAGAGCAGACCCCTTTTACTTATGTAAGTTATGACGTCAGATGAAAGTATAAATGAATCTACATTGCTATTCTGGGGGAGATTCAGATTCGGATTCAGATTTGGAATTGGACTGTTCAGCTGTATTTGTTCCATATTAACTTATTAAAAGAATTCCTCCTGCTGGCAAAGAAAGAAAGGTCTACTCATCACAATTATTTAATATTAAGGCAAGAAGCTTCAACAGTTGGCGCCCTAACGTTGGTAAGCCGTCTGATCTCAGCTGCTTTTTTTTCCAGCTGAGACGGGAGTAGCATGGGCCCTGATAATTATACTTTATACTTTGTTTTACAAAACGAGCTATTTTTCCTTCTCAGCTGGTGGAAAAAGCCTGGTGAGGGCTTTTTGAACCCTTGTAATATAAACCGAGGACTTTTTGTTGCCAGCAAGAGCAGATATTTGAAAAACTTGCAAGTTTTTGAGCTGTTGACAAATTGAATTGAATACAAATTGAAAATTAAAATAGTTTTCATAAGCTGACAGTCAAATTGGAATTAATTGGAAAAAAACAGCTTTCTTGTGTCGACACTGCAGTAAAATATAGTTGAAAATGTGCTTTAGACTTGGTAAAACTAAATTTGCATGTTATGTTACAAGCTCTTGTACAAAAGTAAAGCTGTATTGGTAAACCGGTTGTATAAAAGCTAGTGATCATTAGTCTCCTTGTATCTAAAAGAAGAGGAGGTTAAAAAAGCTGTACCCAGACAGTTTCTGTGCGCAGAGGAAAACGCGACAGAAGTAAGGTTTAAAGCTGAAATGATCATTCAGTCCTTTTTGTCTAACGAGGCAAAATTGGGTAAAAGCTGTAATTACAGTCCTGTAGGCAGGTGGTATTTGCGACAGGGTAAGGATATTATGTTAAATTTGGCACTAAATTTAGTGAAATGTTACACATACAACGCGTTTGAGTGAGAATAACATCAACTTCTGTTAACTTCCCTTCTGTTCACTCTGCTCACATATGATTGTACAGCCACACTTCCAGGCTGTCATATTGTTAAGTTTGCAGATGATACAGCAGTGGTGGGATGCATCACAAACAATGATGAGTCCAGCTACAGACAGGAGGTGGAACACCTGGAGAGCTGGTGCAAAGAGAATAATCTTCACATGAATGTGAAGAAGACAAAGGAGATGATTGTGGACTTCAGAAGGAACAAACACACCCACGCCCCACTGAAAATAGGTGGGTCTGCAGTGGAAGTGGTCTCCAGCTACAAATACTTGGGTGTACACATGAATGATAACCTCAGCTGGAGCAACAACACCACCAGCCTGATCAAGAAAGGTCATCAGAGACTCTACTTCCTCAGACGGCTGAGACGTGCTGGTCTGAGCAGCCCAGTTCTCACCTCGTTCTACAGGTGTGCAGTGGAGAGCGTCCTGTGCTCCAGCATCAACGTGTGGCATGGAGGCTGCACAGTTGAAGAGAGGAAAGCTCTACAGAGAGTGGTGAAGGCTGCACAGAAGTCTGTTGGAGTCAGTCTCCCCACCATCACAGACATTTACACCTCCAGATGCAGGAAAAGAGCCACCTGCATCATGAAAGACCTCACTCACCCAGCACACTCACTCTTTGCCCCACTCCCCTCAGGACGGAGGTTGAGGAGCATCAAATGTAGAACCACTAGACTGAGGAACAGCTTCTACCCTGAGGCTGTTAGACTCATGAATAAATAAAAATAAAAAATAAACACTGCAAAATATCACATTGTGCTGATGCTGATCTGTTTTCTTGTTGCTATGTTCATCTGTGTTCATCTGTGACCATCTGCTCGTACAAACTCATGTTCGTGCTGCTGTTTATTTCCACTATATTAGGCTTAGTGTATTACTAGTTGATGTTTTTCTAAGTTAATTCTAGATGTTATTACTGTTTTTCTCTTGCATTTGTTGTTGGATGTAACTGGGACCCCGTGTACAAACCTGCATGTCTGTCCTATTTTTAGATTGGCAGGGAGCGTACTGCCTTTCCTGTGTGGAGGAAGGCATTGTTGTTGAATTTAGCTGTCTGAAAGTGGCTGCACTCTTTCTGCCGGTATTTAAATGTGTAGGGATTTGCTGTTTGAAAAACTTTCGATGTGAGAGTAATTTCTGTTTCTTAAGATTAGTGTTTGCTGTGTTTGGAATTCCGTGTTTGGACTGGCTGTCTCGTGGTGTTGCTTGGGAGAAGATGAGGAATGTTTTTACTAAGGAAGTTGGAGTGTTAGACTTTTGAAAAGTGTTAAATTTCTTCTAAGGTTTCTGATGTGCTTGATCGTTGTTACACTGGAAGCTGTTTTCTGGTTTTGCTGGAAGTGAAAGGGTTAGTTGAGGAGAGAGTTGTGTAGGCTTCGTTTTTTCATTCTTTTTCTCTTCCCTTGTGCTTCTGGCATCAGGTTGGGTTTTGTGATGGATGACAGACTGTTCCTGTGCAGAAACAGTTGTTTTGGTTGATTGCGGGAGAAACTGTGTTGTTGAGCAAAGTTGCTGGTTTTTCTTTTTTCTCTCGTGTCTCTTTCGTCACTTTCTTGTTTTCTCTCGGTGGAGTTGGTTTGTGGTGGAGGACAGATTTTTTTCTCCTGAAAAGATACACACACACACATACACACACACCCACACATGGAAAAGATTAGACCAAGAGATTAACACTCCCACTCAAACTAGTTTTAAACAAAACGTACTGTTAATTCTGGTTTCATAAAAGTGAAAAAATTTGAAATAAAGTGCTTAAGTGTTTAATCTAGGAATAATAAGACGTCTTCATATGTGTATCTGAAGAAAAACTGTGTAAGAGAAGCTGGGGACTACACCATTTGGAAAAATGCCAACCCCCCCCACACATATTCACGCACAAGATAATTAGTGTGTGAGGAAAACGTCCCCACAGCAAAATGAGAAACAGAAGAGATACACACACATCAATTTTTACACAGACATCATCAGAGTTTGGGTAAACTCACGTACACACA
Source organism: Garcialebias charrua (assembly GCA_038048925.1). Classification (NCBI taxonomy): domain Eukaryota; kingdom Metazoa; phylum Chordata; class Actinopteri; order Cyprinodontiformes; family Rivulidae; genus Garcialebias; species Garcialebias charrua. The sequence continues at coordinate 14,572 of JBBPBX010045640.1, read as the reverse complement.
GAGGATAAGAATTATACAGGACACGTTCTCAAAGTGTAATAAACAACATAAAATTAGTGTCCCTTAAGTGTATGAATGTGATTCAAAGCTCTGATTAGTCTAGTTAGGACGATTTCTTTAAATTAGCTTTGTGAAGATCTTGTGAAAGTTCTGTATAAATGGGTAGAAAAAATACACAGATTGTAGTGTAGAAGTATTTTGAGTGGTGAAATTAAATAGAAAAGTACTATATACGTATATACATCACTTTATGGTGTGAATTTTGAAGAAGTTTAAGTCCTAGAGCAACAACAGCCACCCACCCACGCACACACAGTCAGAAAAAGCACATGAAAATGGAAACCTGCCTTGGTTACACGATATGAAAAACATGAGTTTAAAAGGTCAAACAAAACCTGATTAAAGTTTTACTACCTTAAAAGTTTGTTTAAAACAGTGAAAGGAAATATTAGATGTAAAGAAGACGATACAAAAAGTTACTTACTCACAGTTAAACGATAGAGCAGTGTGGGACGGCTGGAACAAAAAAAAGTCTGCCCGACCCCACCCGTTTTCTTTCTCTTGGAACAATGTGTCGTCCACCCCTCCCGTGCTTTGGCTGCGGGCTCTGCGAGACCAGTGGAAAAACACACACACACGCACACACAAACAGCTTCATATGAGAAACTAACAGGAAACTGAGTTGAATATAAATTCATTCTAAAACTATATATTCGTTCTGACAACAACGTACACTGTATAAAAGAATAAGGAATAAAACTGTACTCACCTGTGACAGGAAAAGCATTAAACTTGGAGAAGAAGTTGGTTTATCTTGCCGAACAGAGCAATATAAAGGGGTAACTAACAGAGCGTCTGCCTGCTTTGAGTGTGGGTCATAATACCATAAAAGGGATTGCCGTGCAAATTGAAGCAAGCTCAGTGATAAATATAGACTCAAGAGTGCAACTTCTACATTTCGTCTCTAGGGCAGGAACTCTTTTGTGCAGAAAGCAATTGGAACTTTAAACAATTACTTTCATTCAAACCTTTATGAACAGTTGAATGTATTTTATTCATTAAGAAATAAATATCATTTTCAAATTGTACTATAGATTTACTTTAAATGCAATTGATGTTATAACACTTTAGGTAAATAATGATTAAAAGTTACATCTTTGTCTCTCTGTACCAGAATAATGTTTTTTACTTAGATTGGATCTCTCTGGTCTAAAAATATAGAACTAAAATGATTTAAATGCAGAAATAATTTTATTTATATTAGAAAAACTGAACAACATTTATGTTAGAAAAACTGAACAACATCACCAAGTGTGTGCTACAATTTCAAGATTTAAAGCTCTGTAATAATAGTGATCTTTCAGTATGAACTTTGATTTTGTGAATATAAAAAAATAAATAAAAATAAAAATAAAAAAATAAAATAAAAGATAATGCTAATAGATTTTTGTTTTGTGCCACGGTGACAGAATTACTTACTGGGTGTGTTTCTCAAAACCATTAAGGCCGGAAAACAACTATCATGAAAATAGGAGGAACAGAGGCGCTGTCACTGAAATCAGCTGTCATGCATGTTCAAGAGCGGTGAAGCTGGGCCTGAGTGTGTCTATACTAACCAGATGACACGAATAAAGATTGAAACAGAGACAATGGAGCACAGTAAAGCTGGAGCACAGTGTGAATGAACTGGGAAAATGTCTCAAAAGAGGACACGTCCACACGCTGAATGTTTTCGAGGGGCATACAAAAGACTAACATCTGTGAACTGAAAAATGAGGCAAAGGCTGCTAAAAAGAAAGTATACCATTGCAGAAGCCGAGGGGCTGAACTCAGTCACATGAAGTCTTTTGGACACACGCAGTAAAAATATGAACTGAAATGGACACTGTGAAGAACTGACGATCATGAACAATGTTGCATCCGGTGACAAACGGTGAAACACACACAGTGAGAGTATGTTTACTGTGAGCATTTGTTGAAGTTTAAGTTTACTTAATATTATATAAATAACTGATCAGATTTCATACTGAAATGATTTTTGAAATAAATTCATTAAAAATTTTAAAGCCAATTCAGTCTGGATAAGAATAGGACCTTTTAAGTGAACACATTAAGACAAAATGTTAATGGAACAACTTATGATCAAAATGAAGTTTTAACTTCATTATAGAGAATTTAAGCCTGTATTCACGAAAAGGAACATGTTATCAGTTAATATAGGTTGAAATAGAAAAAACTTTAAACCAAGAAAGTGGCCATACAAGTAAACAAATAAAAATTTTTACATCCAGGTATACAAAATTATTACAACAAATCATATATTTTATGTTACAGATAAATAAACTTTTAGATATAAAATTGTTGTAATTTTTTACTAATGTCTGAATCACATTTTATAGTTTGACCAAACGTTCATACATACAAAGTATTGTGTTAGACAGATAATAACATACACACTTTAACATATATTGTAACAACATATCACATATTCATTGTCAAGTACCAGGGTTTGTATTCTAAATAAGTTAGACACCAGAGTAAAACAGTCAGGAACATTCTTTGTTTGGTACTGATGGCTGGATAAGATAAGTAAGGGTCAAATGGTTGACAGGAAGTCAGGAAAAAGGGGGGAAGCAGAGAGTTGAAGCCTAAATTTTGAGCCAACACACAAGCTAACTTTTTTTTAAAAATTATTTTTGGAGCCTGTGACATTTTCAGAGGAGAACATATATGAGATTTGCTTTAATGATTGATTTGTTATCTGACAAATAATTGACAGTGAATTATAAACTTGTTGTGCTTGAAATAACTCTAAATTGACTGTAAGTTGTTGGAATAATGCCCGTAGGCTTAAGTGTGTTTGAGATAAATAAATAAATAATTGGGTAAATTAATGCTGACTGCTGTGCTGTGCAGAAATGCAGTTAAAATTTTGTATACTAGAGCTTTAATTAGGGCACAAAGCAGACAGAAAAGTCACTGTTTACGACAGCAATGGGACTCTGAGTGCTGATGTCCAAAAATACTTTGTGGAGTTTGCAAATGTTTACATGCGCAATGAGGATTTAGTGTAGTGATTTAGTGATTTAGATTTAGTGTAGTGTTAAACACTTAAGGGGACAGACGTTTGTATGATCAGAATTTTACAGTTAAGTTAGGGAGGCCAGATCAGTTTGCACATTTAGGTAATTAAGAAACTATCAGAACTGAATTGTTAAATAGTTTTGTTTTTGAAGTAGTGCAGTGTGTACTGTGTTTGTGTTGATTGTAGGTTTTGAAGGAGTTGTTTGTTTTGTTTTGTTACTGACAAATTATAGCTGATTGAACTAGGTGTTTGAAGATGGGGCAGATACAACAAGATTTTTCTTTCTGCCAATTTTAAATTTTATATTTTGTATGTTGCTATTTGTGAGAGAATGTTTTGTGTTGAGTTTTTGTTTAAAAAAGAACTAACTAACTAACATAAAATGAACAAATTTTATAAATGAAACAAAATAAATGAACTTGTTTAGACCATAGACAGCAAAATGTTTATGTTTAAGGAATATTTAATGGAATAATTAATGATAATTTCTACAAGAGAAAGATGTCAAACAAAATAAAACATGAAAAGAAAAAGTAAATTGGTTTTAAGCTGATTTATTAATTATAATTCAAATCTATATAGTCTACCGGTAGCATTTGGGGTTTTCAGTGCACTGAAGAGAATTAATATTTCTCGCCCATCATAATCAGATAAACTTAGTGAATTGTTCATAATCAGATAAACTTAGTGAATTGTTCTATGCAACTAAAATAGTCTCTGCAGATGACAAAATGTTGCAACAAACTAAAGTAAATCTTTTAAATTAATGCATGGTTAAAATAATTAATGTACAAACAGTATTGTTCATGTTGACTTTTCTAACCATATCTATTGTAATTTCTACAGGATAGGTCCACGGACAGATGACTTCCAGTGGACATTTCAACTTGTTTAACCTATTTTTCCTTTTATAGCTGTTATGTTTGTTACGAAGGTTGTTACATTGATGTTCTGTGCATGAATGATGAATTATTGTGATATAACCAAACTAGTTTTTCCTGCGCTTGCAAAAACTGTTGAGGTGTAAAGATAGGGTCAGTTAGGATTATTGTTTCAGCTCCTGAATGCAGAAGAGGTTCCGTAAAGCCACCACTTCCTGAAATCTCTGCTCAGTTAAGTATCAATCACACTACACAACAAACAACACAACAATACTCTGAATTTAATAGTTGTATCAAATAAACTGCCAGTGTTTAGTGTTTCTTAAGGCATACAATGTGGTGGAAAAACGCTAATGGTAAAACAATAATTAATTAATTAATTAATTGATTAATTGGTTACTTAATAATTAATTAATAGAAGGAATGCACAGTATTTTGTTGTATTGTTTTTCCTATCAATGTTTCTAAGCAGGTGACAGACTCGTAAGATTGACCAAAGCTTTCAACAGGAAGCAGAGAAACGTCTGATGGACAAAGAACCAAATACCTAAACGGTTGATTCAATTGCATGACTTAAGATAAGCATGGAACCTAACAGTTATCAGTATCAATACTGATCTAACAAACAGAAAATACACATGAACTGCATGGAAGTATAACACCACAATAATAAAAGAAATTATAAAAGGGAGGTGGATCACAATCAGAACATTGAGTAGTTTCAGCTTTACTTACAAAATGTTAACACAACAGCTTTCATATTAAGCAGTTAACAGCTTTTTGCCAAGCTCTTTTCTTAAGCATGAACCAGAATGTTATGAATGAAAAGGAGAAGGGAAGCTTGTTTTCACTACAGATGCTGAGAAAGGAGATAAATGGAGACGAGGTGGATAATGAGGTCTTCCTGGACGAAAACGACATGACGCAAGGCGTGAGGGCTCACTTTGGAAGGTCCATGGCCAGTTGGTGACCAGCTACATGTGACCTGCTGCAGAGTCAAGATTGAGAGAGGATCCACACGGTTCAAGCAGAAGTTCAACATGAGAGGATCGACATGGTTCGCACAGGAATCCAGGAAGAAGGAAGCTGTACCTGGTGTAGCCACGGTCGTTGCACCGGAGTTCCAGTCAACAAGGACAGTGTTGTGCAGAAAATAAACTTTGACTATGGCACCGAGACAAAGAGCAGAAAACTAGTCTGATAAGTGTTCTGTTCTGGATAATTCTAGGGGCATCCATGATGACATGAACCCGAGCTGGAGGAGGTGAAGACACCAGTAAAGAATACATGGCCAACTCCGTGCAGACCAGTCACCAGAGTGTTTGCCAAGGCTACAGCCGGAACCAGGACAAAATTGTTCAACACAAGTTGAGTGTGATACAACAAAAACACCTTAACACAATTCTGGCATCCTTGCAAGCATTAATAAAACACTTAATACACATGTTCAATGTTTGTAATCCCACTGTAACATATAATTTTATAACTTTTCATCAAAACACACGACTAAATGTTGTATAAAACGCGTGAAATCTAGTAAATGAAGAGATGTAGACCTTAATAAAGAATGGAAAAATAATATATTGCAAATTTGGCTAAATTAACAATACAATTAACAACGCCTAACATTGAAATAACTAATGCAGAACACATTACTCCTATACAAGCATTTATAAATAATGTAAGACCTAAATAAGGAAATACACTAACTAAAGAAAGCCTAAGAGACAACTACGGTAACTAGTTTTGACTATCTTAGGTGATTACATTTTGACATTTTAAATTGTCAAAGGGGTGGATTGGATTTGATTAAAGGTTTTGAACTTGAAACAACGTTAAACCTCTGTTTAAGTAAATTGTACAAAGACTTTAAATAAATCATGGTGTTGTCAAGAAGGACACGTCCTGTTAAAAGTGATGAACTTTAGAAATTAGCTAATAAACTTACTTGGTAGATACGGGAAATGTATACTCCAAAGGAATTGACCTCAAAAGAATGCATTATATGAACTAAAGCTCCTAGTTCATTACAAATAATGATTCCAGATAAGTACAACTCACAACAATGTGTTAAAGAATAAAGAGAAAGAATAAAAATGTAAAGAAAATAAACACCAAAGAAATACCCAATCAAACACACCAATGTTTTAAACTTTCAAAATGTGAAAGCATATTTCTATATGCTCCGTATAGAAATATGGAGCACAGTAATTTTATAATTATCTGCATACCTATCGTAGTTCTAAGATTCAAGAGGAATGTGGGGTTATTTTTATCAAAACTGAACAAATTGGATCACCAACAAGACATAAAATAGATTACAACATTAAATATAAAATGTTTTATAAGTAAAGGGTTCAATTTAGATAATACAATGAAACGGCTAAATTTTTTGGTTTCCGCATGCATATAGGATGCCATTTTATCGATATACCTGTGTGGTATGGAAAAACTTGGAACCTTTAAGTTAAGAATGTGATAACATGAATATGAAAATCTTAAAAATAGCTATTCATTGACAAAACCTTTCATATTGCAGATAGTATTGGATGTATGGAGAAGATATTTTGCTAAATATTTTGCCACCAAGATGGATTGGAAAATTTGCTATGGTTGAAATAAAAATTGCAGTGATCGAGTGAATGAGTTGATTATATAAAACACAAATGATTATAAGAGGTGAAATAAAAGATATGATGTTTTGGATCAAAATGTATATTTGTATACAATAGGTCAACACAAAGGGATTTCGTATGAAACTAAAGCATGGATAGAATCTATCCGTCCATGGATAACAGTAAACAATAATGTTAAATGGATTAAAGACCGTGTAAAGTGAATTTCAACATTTTCTTCAATAAACATTATAAATGTCATAATTGTAATCTTGTAAATGAGTAAAAAGTCTCAAAATTGTAGCTCAATTAATTTTGGAGTTATAGAGCAAACTGTGTATAAACATATTTCTATTTCAGGATTTTTTAGGCGTGTTTTAAACGGGACCGCGTTTCGTCACGCGGTCCTCATTAGTATAGCCCCACCCCCTGCAGCTCCAGCCGTATACAGGGAACCCCCGTGTTACGAACGAGATCGGGACCTAAGAACGGTTCGCAGCTCGATTCCGCCGTAGGTAGGGGGTGAAAATTATTTTAAAAAAAAAAAAGTTGTTCATTCATTCATTCATTCAACCTTTATTTATCATGCTAACGGAGCGTCGCGCACACATTTAAGCATGTACAGTAGTGTACTGTAATGTTAAACATTGCTATTCACATTTACAGAATAAATAAAAATATATTTTCTTACTTTGAGATGGTCAAAGCCGACATCTTAGGTTGCCATGCGTTGTTGTTGTCGGGCAGAGCAGCGCGGCGGCCGGGAGCAAACCACGGGAGCTGCTCGAGGCCTGTGTTAGCTCTCGAGGCCTGTGTTAGCTTCTGCTAGCCAGGCCATGACCTGGTGTTGGAGGGACGGTGCGGCGCTATCGGCGATCAATCTGCAGCTGCTGCTCCAGTCTGAGACGTCCACAGAGCTCACAGAGCGATTCCAGATAGTAATTAATCCATATGAGGTGATCTTGATCAACCAGTCTTCCATAACCCGTCTGCTGTAGCCGTGACTGACCTAAGATGGCCGCCCTCCGGTGACTGAATACCTTCTTCCTGTTATGACCGGAAGTTGCACGATTATTGCGCAATCATGCACAGTTATTGCGCAATCATGACAAAAATGATCAGAAATGATCATTTTTATCATAATTATTATTTATAAAGCCTTTAAAACAACCACAGCTGCAACAAAGTGCTGTACACATGAAATTAAGAACATTTAAACAAAAAAAAAAAAAAAAATTTTTTTTTTTTTTTTAATACAGTAATGTCATATTTTTATTAAATATGATACGTTCGTAGGTCCGGGACGCCGTAGGTCGATGGAGTCGTAGGTAGGGGGTCACCTGTAAATTCGCCTCGGTGGAGCCGTTCACTCGCGAATCGCAGATAGCATCAGATAGCAATAGCATAGATATTTTGTTCATTGTTAGCTAGCTAATCAATTATGCCTCGTTCGTGCATCTTCCCTGGATGTCGTAATGGTCAGGGCACCCGTACAAATCATAACATGTTTTTATACTGCGTCGTTTTATGCTGAGTATCTGTAATGCCTGGTTAGGACAATGGTTAGAGCGCTTGCCTTCCGTCCCAAAGCCCATGGGTTCAAATCCCACATGGTGCAACTCTTTTTATTTTATTTTTATTTTTTTTATTCATTCCAGATTAAAAACACACAAGAAAACTATTTACAAAAACAGCGTAACTCTTGGAAAAAGTAGCTGCTGTTACAGACAGAACTCGGATAAAAACAGAGCAGGTTTACTGGCTCTGCTGTCTGCCTCTCCACTGTGGGACACGAGCAGGACGAGCGCAGCTGCCTGAAACCACGCCCACGCACTGACACGCCCCTAGCGTTCCAGACCAAGGCAAAATCATGTTTTTTCATGATTTTTGAGACTTAATTTTATAAGGTAAACAATGTTTTTAATCAGTCAGATTTAAATGGGTGATTAATAACACATATTTATGCCATGTGACAAACTAAAAACACACATTTAATTTCACTTTACACGGTCTTTAATTATAATTATTATAACCAACAAAGAATTTTAAGTAAACCACAGAAGTCCTTGAAATGAATAAAGATTTTAAAGTAATGCTTAATAAAATGCTGGTAAAGATGACTAGTCGTGGAATGGTTTAATCTAAATTTAGGTGAATGGTTATTTTAATATTAAAGATAGGAATTAGAACAATCTTAGTGCTAATTATAATTTCCTTTTTGACATGTTGTGTCCTACCGGCTGGGAAGCATTGGTGGACTCGTAAGATGATGAAAACAAATGGACCTTGTGGCTACGAACCAGTTCGTCCAGTTTCAGATGGCCTCAGAGGACATGTCTCCCCGCCTCCCACTGAACTGACGGAAAAACTCTACAGGCCAAAGGAGGCGGAGGGGGCTTAAAGGCCACTGGAGATCTGGTAATAGAGCGAGAAGTGACATGTTCTTCGAAGGAAAGCCCTCCTCCAGAATTCTGTCTTGCCCCCAACGAACACTATTTTGTTTTGAAATTGCAATAAAAGAAGAAACTTATTGAACTGAACTGAACTTGATTTAAGACAACACAATTGCAATAAAAGAAGAAACTCATTGAACTGAACTGAACTTGGTCTAAGACATTACAGTATATTCTTTTATTCCTACCTTTTATTTTGAATATATTCATCTATAACAGGCATCATCGTGGACTTTTGATGCAGGACTTTTATATTATATTCAATCAACGGCCAAAGCATTCAATCCATTTTTAAGTTTTTGCACCATGAAACATTTATTTGTGTTTAATGTTTTATCATTTTCTTGTATGTTTATTTTGAATGTCATGTATCCTTTATGATTGTATTCTTGTAAATTTCCTTTTAGGTTTTATTATTTTATCATTTTATTTTGTCATTTTATCCTTTTATCCTTTTAGCATTTATTTTTCTTATTATCAATTAGTATTTTACAATTTATGTTTACAATTTAAGTTATCAGTTTAGTATAACATCAATTTGCTAGGACTATATCTGCTAATGGGTTTATCCTTCATGCGTTCAGTTTCGCAAAGGTTGGGTTTTACCATAAGTCTTATACGACAGGAAATGAGGTAGGTGGTTAGAAATAGCCAAATCATTAGCCACATGACCGATGAAGGTCTTTAACAATTGGTGGATGCTGCCAATCCTGGCCCCTGGTAGGAGCTCTAGAGAAGGGGGTCCCAAGGAGAGATTTTTTCCCGCTAATAAATGATATAAAGCCAGCAAACGGCTTATTTCCCACTAATAAATGAAATTAAGCCAGCAACGGGTTTTTCGGCTCCTTCAGGAGTGGAAGCAACTGCCTCCATAGATTAGAATTAGGTAAGATAAATCCGTCATACCTTAAAGCCTTACATACAGTCTAGCTTAGTTTCTAGTTTAAGATTACACTTAAGGAGAATAGCTAAATTTTGTTAATATAGCTCAATTTGTTGATATAGAACTTTTTATTATGTTAACTTTTATTAACTTCACTAGTATTATGCATGCAGCACTGAAAAATAGACATTAGTCAGCCTTAGATTGAGATTTATCTTAGATAAATAAGGGAGGATTGTAGGTTTTGATATGTATGTGTAGGTCTTGATAAACATTACAGTCAGTTCAGAAATCCAACACTCATACAAAAGTTCAGGTCAGAGGTCATAGAACATCTGGTAAGAACCAAAATAACAAAGTCATTAATCTTAATCTTTAAACACTAAGTTTATCCTCTGAGATAAACTAAACTGTTATGTTCGTGCAAAGCTCCCATTACTGACGGGAAACAGGCCCTATTCTGAGAACTGTTTTCATTCTTCCCTGACGGGAAGAGCAGACCCCTTTTACTTACGTAAGTTATGACGTCAGATGAAAGTATAAATGAATCTACATTGCTATTCTGGGGGAGATTCAGATTCGGATTCAGATTTGGTATTGGACTGTTCAGCTGTATTTGTTCCATATTAACTTATTAAAAGAATTCCTCCTGCTGGCAAAGAAAGAAAGGTCTACTCGTCACAATTATTTAATATTAAGGCAAGAAGCTTCAACAATATAAAGGACAGTTTTCAGTTATCGATCGTCCAACTGTGGCCCCTGAGAGATTCAGCTGAAAGACCTGGTGCAGCTTTTATTTGAACCTGCAGAGATTTTAACAGCTGATCTGAAGCAAACAGGCAGGTGTTCAACTGAACTGACCACTCATGCTGTTTGATGGTCTCCTCCATCATCCATCCATTGATTATATTCTGCTTCCAGGTAGTTGGGGCAGCAGCTTTACCAGGGCCATCATCCATCCATTCACCCATCATCCATCCATTATCTTCTGCTTCCGGGTCGTTGGGGCAGCAGCTTTACCAGGGCCATCATCCATCCATTCACCCATCATCCATACATTATCTTCTGCTTCCAGGTCGTTGGGGCAGCAGCTTTACCAGGGAGACACAGACATCAACAGCCACCTCTTCAGCTCTTCTAGGAGGACCCCACGGCATTTGCAGACCAAGTGACTAATTAATAAGTAATACTTTAATGTTTCTAAATTTAATGAAAGACAAACCTTTAACATTTAAGGACATAATTTAACCAAATTGTTTTCAAGTCTGTAGCTTATTGTAAAAGCAGTTTCAAAGATCACAGTGTGACATTTTGCAATTTTAACATGAACCTTGTGCATATCTAAATAATAAAAGTAAAGATTTTTTTAATACATCTTCATTGTAAAAATCTATACTAAAATGGAAAATACATGGGTTTAAAGCAGACAGGGAAGGCAATAAGGTAGGATTATTAATCAGGTTTAAAAGTTACAGCTCATGAGGTACTCCATTAGAGCATGACATCTCTTCCACAACATTCTGTGGGAAAGCCTTTAGGATGTTCTTCTTCTAGTGGTGGTTAGTAAATAGCTTAAGGGAGCACTACCGCTATCGGACGAAAGACGAAACGTTGCTACAATTTTTTTGCTTTGTTTTGTTTTTTGAATGTCCAGTGGACCAGACTTAACTATTTTAGATTTTTCTACCTGGATTATTGAGCATGCATCAGGGTATTGTTCAAAAATTGTTACAGAATAGGGCTGGACCATATCATATTGTTTCCGGTATACTGGTAAAAAAAGCTTGCCCGGGCAAAAAACTTATATCATGACATCCTAATTTCATGATGTAATACGTCAGGGCGCCCCGCCCCCTTAACACCCGAGCGCTCCAAACAACTGCGCACCTCCCCTCCACCAGTCTGTACTGGTGTAATGCTAATTAGTTACTGCTAAATTGCTAAAAACAAACAATGCACGCGCGTCTCAGCTGTCTCTCCCCTGCTCTGAACTACAAGTAGAGACAGCTCAAATGTCCCCCCTCCCCCCGCATGCTCTGAGCAGCTGCGGTGCTGCGTGCCCCCTGCTAAACTATCGTTACAAACATGCGCGGCTCCACAGTCGCTCCACGATCAGAGACAGATCAGTTTAAAAAATGAATCAGAGGAATGACACGTTCCTGCAGGAACAGAGGAAGCTGAAACACGAACATGCTTCAGGGTCAACTGGACGCCTTGTCACAAGTTCTGGAAGTTAGCTCATTTAAAGACAATATATATTTTGTTGTAGGTTACATTAATGCTCAACAGATCTTAAGCTTCATTTTATTTAGTTATTTTAGTTAACTACACCTGCACTTTAGTTTTTGTTGATCTATATTTTGTGCAGACTTTTTCAATCTAAATAACAGATCATTTTTATTTTTATACTTGGGAGACTGAATACTTTACTAAATAAAGTAATTTCAGTAAAATTCCCCTTGTTGTTTTTTAAAATTTTATATAATAGCCTATAATAGCCTTTATAATAGCCTATTAATTTTATATAATAGCCTATAATAGCCTCTCGGGGTCTTGTTCACGAATGAGGGAAAACTGGAGCGTGAGATCGATAGGCGGATAGGTGCAGCGTCCGCAGTGAAGCGGGTGCTGTACCGGTCTGTCGTGGTGAAGAGAGAGCTGAGTCAAAAGGCAAAGCTCTCAATTTACCGATCGATCTACGTTCCCACCCTCATCTATGGTCATGAGCTTTGGGTTATGACCGAAAGAACGAGATCTCGGATACAAGCGGCTGAAATGAGTTTTCTCCGCAGGGTGTCTGGACTCTCCCTTAGAGATAGGGTGAGAAGCTCAGTCATCCGGGAGGGACTCGGAGTAGAGCCGCTGCTTCTCCACATCGAGAGGAGCCAGTTGAGGTGGCTCGGGCATCTGGTTAGGATGCCTCCTGGACGCCTCCCTGGTGAGGTGTTCCGGGCATGTCCTACCGGGAGGAGACCCAGAGGAAGACCCAGGACACGCTGGAGGGACTATGTTTCTCGGCTGGCCTGGGAACGCCTTGGGATTCCCCCAAAGGAGCTGCTCCAAGTGGCTGGGGAGAGGAAGTCTGGGCCTCCCTACTTAGGCTGCTACCCCCGCGACCCGACCCCGGATAAGCGGAAGAAAATGGATGGATGGATGGATATAATAGCCTACTGCAAAGCAACATGTTAAGTTAATTTTGTCAATATTTTTTTGTTATATCACGAAATTTATCGTTATTCTTGTTTTTTTACTTGCAGACTGAATACTTTACTAAATAAAGTAATTTCAGTAAAATTACCCCTTGTTGTTTTAAAATTACTAAATAAAATAATTTCAGTAAAATTACCCCTTGTTGTTTTAACATAAATTTTATATAATAGCCTACTGCAAAGCAACATGTTAAGTTAATTTTGTCAAATAATTTTTTTTGTTATATCACGGAATTTATCGTTATTGTAACAATCTATAGGCCGTTTGTGTAATTAAACACTTACGAGGTCAGTTTACTGACTTACCTATAGTTTGGATGAAAGGTCCGAACAGGTCTTATCTGCACAAACTTTTCATCAGTTTCGTGAGTTCACCCTTTTTCCTGTATTAAATTGCTTTAAAGTGATTAGCCAGAAATGTAATTTCACGAGAGACTTCAATTTATGTTGGTCCACCAGAAAATAGACCTTTTATTGAAATTATCATAAAAGTACATTAAACATTTGTATCAATATTAGCTCTGATCTACTAAACTAAGTTGACAAGACTTCAAATTAAAATCAAACAGACAGTTAGGAACTTTTCTGTTGGCACATTTACTTGACAGATTAATGGCTTAAGAAAATAAGAACAATATAGGACAGGGATGGGCAAACTACGGCCCTGGGGCCGTATGCGGCCCGTTAAGCGTTTTAATCCGGCCCCCCGAATCAGAATCAATTATTATGGTAAACCTTGTTAATGTTTTATTTTCCCTGCAATTGTGGCGTTTCTCGATAGATGGCACCACACTCTAATACACTGACCTTTGTTGAGGTGCGCTGTCTTATGCTGCATTCGAGTGGTGTCGGAAGATTCGTCTTGCCGAGTTGTTTTTCTCAGTGGGAAAGTGATTTTTACGATCATTCCGACACCCTGTGAATGCATCATTACTCAGCATTTTCCGTCTTTGACAGCTCAACCCTTCTGTAATGATGAGCGGAGATAAAAAAAAGAAAAGTGGACAGAGAATGTCGAGTGTTTAATAAGGAGTGGACAACTAAATATTTTTTACCGAACACAAATCTACTGCTGTGTGCCTGATATGCAAAGAGACTGTGGCAGTTTTTAAAGAGTACCGTATAACATCAGCCGTCACTTTACGACAAAACATGTCAACTATGCTTGCAAGTAGTCAGAGAAAGAACGGGAAGCTACTGCTCAGAGGTTGGTAGCTAATTTACAAGCTCAACTAAAAAAATTTCACCGTCAAAGTGCTATCCAAGAGTCAAGTACCAAGGCGAGTTTTATGCTATCATTCAAAATAGCAATGGCCAGCAAGCCTCTGTCTGAAGGCGAGTTTTTAAAGGAATGTATGGTGGAGACAGCAGGTGTCTTGTGTCCAGAGGCCAAAGACAAGTTTGAGAAAATCAGTCTATCACGCAAGACAGTGACTCGCCGTGTGG
>JBBPBX010045639.1:11946-26939 GCA_038048925.1 Garcialebias charrua | reverse complement strand
TAAACATTTGTTAGTTTGTTGTTATGATGCAATGCAGACACTTTAATGATTACTGTAGTTTTACTACTTCAAATCTATAAAAGTACAGTGGCCTTGAAAATACATAAGACTGTATTTATTATAAAACATGTGTTTAGTTGTGTTAGTGGTCCAAATTAAACTCACAAAACTGTCAAGCAGTATTTATGACTACAGGTGGTCCCCGACTTACGACGGAGTTCCGTTCTTACGTGGCGTCGTAAAGCGAATTTTGACGTAACTCGAAACATACGTCCAAACTGCACCTTATACGTACAGTACTTTATTTTACCAAGCACTTAGCCTACCCTAACACAGTACCCTACATAATTATCAAAAAACACATACATTTCAGAGCCATAATGAAGGGAAAAAAAGAGTTAATTTCCTACTCTGGACTGCTGGTGAAGCCATTTCCTCCGTTTCTCCCTCCCTCCTCCGGATTCTCCATTTGTTTACGTTGTAAAACCGCCGTCCATAAAACAGCTACTTTTCCACAGCTGCTGCCTGTTTCTGCCTGTCCAGCTTGCTCCAACAAGTTTTGTTTTGTTTTTTGAATGTCCCGAGGACCAGGCTTAGCTTTTTTAGAGAGTACAGGCAGCTGTAGCCTCCACAGCTAGCAAAACGGGAAACCGGAAACTGCTGGAAACTGCGTAAATCGGCTTCAAAATAAAAATGTTCAATATATATATAAATATATACGGTATACTGTACATATATATAGTATGTATATTTTTTAATGGAGATGCGTGTCGTAACTCCGAAACATCGTAACTCGAGGACTACCTGTATAAGGTTATTAGCATTGACACATGGAGAACAATACTACATTAATTACTTTTTCTAAGTTTTGAATGAGAACATTTACTGATGTTAAAATATGCATGCAGTTTAAATCAGGTTTAAAACTCTTAGAAGTTGCTCCATGGGCAAATAGGATTTGTATTTGTTTTCATTTAAAAGAACACAAAACACTATGTCCATTATTTCAGTATTTTGCAAGTTATTTGCCTCACATCCTACTTTGTTCATCAAACAGTGACAATTTTTTTTTTACCTGCAGTTAAAACAAAACCACAGTTCACATTAAAGAAGCTTAATATTTTAAAGAAATGTTTTCATTCATTTCCTGGTATATTATTACTTCTAGGGATGCACAATATTGGATTTTTGGCTGATATCCGATATGTCAATGTGTTAAAACTTATTTGGCCGATAACCAATACAATATTTTTCCCTAGACCTACTTACAGAGACTACATAGCTTTCTCTGCTGTGGAATTAAAATACTACATTATTCTTTTGCATGGTCTTTGCCAGTTTGGCCTGCTACCAAATGCAGATGCCAAAAAGGGGGCTGAAAATGATGCAACACTTCAACTTGGATTATGTTTAATGTCAAATTAATTCATGACATTTACTCTCTCTAACACAATGACAACACTCGAACAGTGCAAATTTGTAAATTTTCACGAATCTAAACTCAACCTGTTCACAAGCGACAAGTGAAATGTGCATGAGTACTAGTGCATTAATAGATATACTTGACAGTTTCTTAAATAAAAAATTATCTTAAAACAGAAGCCTTTTATAGCGGTGAGTTATTGTGATGGAATGGCCGTTGTCCAATATTGTATTGCTAATATCGACCGATACCGATACCATGCCAATAATATTGTGCATCTCTAATTACTTCTAATGTCAGTTTATTATTACTGTGCTGCAGTTAAAACTGGCAGGGCACTAGTTTATGAAATTACAGTAGTCCCTCGCTACGTCGCGGTTCGTTTTTTGCAGACTTGATCTGTCGCGGTTTTTCAAAATAAAATTGGGCATGACACACAATTGGCTGATTGATGGATGAGCTGCACTATCGGCATGGAATTTTTATTTAAAATAAATTATTTTAAATTATTTAGCACCTCCTGCTGCACCTGTGTGCAGACCACAGCTTGCAGGAGAAGCTTCCTCCTGCAGCATATCATATCTCTGCTCAGCAGCAGAGAAGTGGGCGTGGCCGAGAACGCTGGCAAATGGCAGAGTGCAGCTGGAGGCAGAGAGCTGATTTCATTCATTCTGTGCTCTTTTAGCGCATTTAGGTGTATAGGTCGCACCTTTTTATGTTTTTTTCAAGGCCTGCGACCTATACATAGTTCCCAGACACGCCCCAGTATTGCGCAATAGCTCCGTCCGCACCATATCTGTAGGCAGTAGAAAGGCAAAGATGGCGAACAAGCAGACACGAACAACCAGAGCAAATTATACGGACAAAAACACAGCCACCACAGCTTCACCAAGGAACAAGAGAAAATGGCAGTGGTCGGAGTTAAACACAGCTTTAAATCCAAAAAAGATGTGTAAACTGTCTCAATCATATCTAACCAGCTAAATAAAGGTTTAACTAAAATAACACACAGCCAGCACAAACACCAAGCTGAACGACCAGAACCAGCACTTTTGAGTGTTACCGTAGCATGTTGTTAGCACTGGAGCGGAGGGTCCCTCGCTCAGGTCAGACGGCGTGGAACCATCGCGGTTGCGGGGGCGCGTCCCATGGGACCGACGCGTCGCCCGAACGACTTGGCTCCAGTCCTCCTTTCCCCACTGGGGTGGTCTCCATGCCGGTCCGGAGGACCGGCTTGGACCGTGAGGAGGCCATTGTTGCGTTAGCGAGATGCTAAGCTAACCACAGCATGCAAGACGGTGTCGTTAAATAATGAAAAAAAAAAACAGCTCTAACACACAGACAGTTGTACTCTAACATTGTTTCACAAAATGATTTATGTAGAATATTTTGTTTACCGGCCAAAAGCAGATGTCTTCAGAGCAGATCCAAGCAGAGTTGGGGCTGCAAGCTGCAGCTGTGAGCTCCTCCGATGAGATAAATCCTTCATGTTTACTTTTTTTTTTGATTGAGTGAAACCTGCGCGTTGCCCAAACGTCTACCCGACTGGAACACCCACTGACACAACACGAAGTAACCATTGTAATTAATTAGAAATTAACAAAAAAAACAACGTGAAAAATGGACATCCATTTGAATGCGCTCAAACTGCAGCTAAACCTACAAGTGGGAGGGTCAAACAGGACAACCCACAGATGTGACGTCACATGGGAACTATGTATACACAGGTGCGACCTATATATGGCTTGTTATCACTTTCGGTGAAACAAATTTTTAAATCCAGCTTATTTCACAATTACGTTCATTTATTAAGGAAAAGTTCAGCTCAGACATATATTTGCTATAATTTTTATCAAACAAATAATTGTTTTTAAGTGTTAATCTTCTTAAAAGCCTTGCTGTGCGCTCCTGTGGCAGACATTTGCAGCAGAGCTAAACGTAGGTGCAACCTAGGGGTGTGGGGGCCAAGATGGTGTAGAGGCAGGGGAACCGACTTGGGACCCGAAGGACCCAGGTTCGAACCCCAGTCACGGCATACCTTGTGGTGTCTATGGGCGGCACACCTCATCCCCAATTGCCCCCCGGGCGCTTTCAATAGCTGCCCACTGCCCCACCTGGTGGTGGTTGGGTTAAATGCAGAGACTAATTTCGTCTTGTATGGAAACATACACAGATGACAAATGTGACATTATTATATTTATTATTATTAACGGTACGCTAAAATCACATTTCGGTTCGGTTCAACTACAAGGAGGGCTCGGTTCGGTTTATTTTCGGTACAAAAAAAAAAGACAAAATAAAGACTTACAAAATGTTTATTTTGAAAATATGCCAAAAATATGTTTGTATTGTATTGTAGTAATAAATAAAAGTGACCCATTTGGATGATATTTTAAATAAACAGCACTCTACAATAAATAAACTATATTAACAATAATAAAAATCTTAATAAATACAATAACAGTCAGAACAATAAGCAGCAACAGACTGTTTACAGTCTAACTAATCAAGTTTTTGTCCAGTAGCAGCATGGCTGTATTTGTCCTCATTACTGTACTCACAACTTCTTGGACCTGCTCCTCCAAGTGGGACAGGTCCTGGAACAGTTCAGAGTTCAGTTCAGTCATCACACTCTTCTTAGCTGCAGGTGATCTCTGGTGGATGTCTGTCCCTGAAGTGGACAAAGAGAGCAGCTACCTCTGTCCCAGACTTGTAATAAAACAAAGAGATAAAAAAATAAGTTAATAAGATTATGATTTTAAATAAAAAAGATTATTTAGATAATAATAATTAAATAACAATACCTCTTCTTGAACGGTTGAAGCTCTCACTCATCTCATCAGAGCTTTAATCAGCTCCAGGGCTTGTTGACAACACAGTTTTTTCATAAAGAGCTGAACTTTTTGAGTGATGGATGTCTCGTAGCGGTAGCGAGGATCAATAACTTTAAAGCCTGCGCATATAACAACATTCAGACTTAGATTCACAGATTTAAAAACTCATACAGTTTGTGTTATTGCTCTGGACCGACCTGATTTACCTGAAGAAGTAGCTTAAATGCAGCTGCTTTTAGCGCTGTTTCTACAACAGCTGCTGTTTCTTCGTTCACATTCCGATGACGTAGTTTCCAGCGCGTTCACGTTAGACGTGTTGTCTGCTGCAGAGAGCTGCGTCACGCAGCTGCTGCAGAGCCAGTCTTCATGAAACAACGCTTTGAATGTGCGTTCGTCTTAACAAGAAAGCCATAACGTTCCCAAACAGGAGACCGGAGCGAGTAGCTAGGCTAATGCTGCGCGTGCTGCGCGATAATAGCTCCGTGCTGAAACGCGCCCAGGAAGTTTTGTTCCGCGGCGCATATATTAACGTTCAATGAGTGAAAAAAATAACCGAAACGGTACACAGGTGGACCGAACCGAACGTGGCGTACCGAAATGGTTCGGCAGACCCACTACAACCATTACATGCCTAGTGCGACCTATACACCAGTGCGACCTATCTAGGGATTTTTCCAGTCTTGGTGATAATTGGACAATGCGACCTATACACCAGAAAATACTGTACTACTATTCCTACTCCGTGGTTTTTCACTTATCACGGGACTTCAGGTTATGGATCCCCCACGATCAACAAGGGACTGCTGTATACACAAGCTAAATCTTTAGAATTGATCCTTTATCAAAATATCCAAACTGTACAAAAATGTAGCAAAAAAAAGTAATTTATTGAAGTTCTTCGCATTTGCACGCATTTTTCTGTGAAGCTAGAAACGGCTATTTTTTGTGTGATATTAAAATGGGGTTGTTGCGTGTTACAAAACTGACATGAATTGCCAGCAAGCATTTAGTTTGTATTTGAGACCTGCTGTATTTTAGTCTATAATATTAACTCAAACACAACCACGTAAACACTGTTTCAGTCCAGGCCTGCAGGAATTGCAGAGGAATATTGAGTACTCTGTAAAGTGTTCACTAACAAACAGCAGGAACTACAGATAGTCTTGCATGAAAAATTAATAAGCTTTTCTATTGGACTCCACAACAACAGAGATTTGTTTTATTAATTTCAGCCACAGCCATTTTTGACATTGTTCTATGTTCTGTGCAGATTGTGGTTAAGATTTGGCTTTAGTTTTTTTTTTAGTAGTACCGGTATGTATTTTTTAAGGGAGTTGCTTGTACAAATACAAGAATACACTATACAAACAGTGGAAGTTATTTGTGTACAGTATGTGTGGACATGTGTGGGTGGAGAGTGAAGAGGAGAGAAAATGATTGGCAACATGTTTTTATTTTTGTTTTAAAGCCTGTTACTTTTTGTGAGGATGGAATATTGTCTGTTTCATTTCTATTCTCCTGTAAGTTACAACAGAGCAATTACTGCAGTCTTCCACGTGTCTTTCTGAGAAATATTTCCCCTGAAATCTAACATTCATCCTTTAGTTTTATTGTTACCAAGTAATCTTGGTGTAGATCTGAATGAGCTTGATTATTGCAACACAACAAATAAAATTTTAGCAAAAGGCAATATAGCTGAACAGCTCCACGAAGGGAAGTTTTGACTTGATTAAAAAGCTGAAAAGGTAAAAGTGGTTTAGTCACTCAGTTTTATGAAATAGTTTTTCCTAGAGGCAGTAGATCTGACTGCTTTAGAAGTTACTAACGAGTTCATTATATCTCAAAATTTCCATCCAATTTCAATATATTTTTTTGACTTTTTTATTCTCTTTTCTTTCCAGTTTCTTTGTGCAACAGTGCCAGCCCCTACCATGAGGTGTTGCGGATGGAAAGACGTCTGCGCTCCTCATCTGAGGGGGCTGGAGGACCTCGTGTCCATGGAAACCACAGGGATGCCCCAGGCATGGAGGGATGCGGTCTGCTCAAACACAGAAACAACTCCTCATCATCTAAGCTAGGAAGTCTGGTAAGCCTAAAGGTCGCTGTGTGTGGTTCTTTCTCTGAACCACAAAGCCCCAAAATTTGTACCGTGAATACTAATGGATTGTTTTGTGCACACAACTTGCTTCTCTGTTAAGGGTTTTGGTCGATTATTGTGATTACACACTTCTAACACACTATCTATTAATTTATTTTAAAAAGTACAGTGTATCTATATAACAGTTGACATTCTAATAAATATGTCAAGAGAAGATTAGAGCAAAGCTAAGACTACACACATGCAGAACGTGTTAAACAAGGCAAAGAAATTAGAAACCCCATGTCATGTCTGAGTTCCTCTAGTTTTTCTGCTTTGTGTTTTATGTGTATTTTCAATATAAAATGTTTAAAGCAGTAAACTTTGGCACAAAAAACATTGAAACCAGAGCCACTGCTCCTGATCCAGTACTAGGAACAATAACTGAGTACGATGATTTGCTAATAAGCACACAGCTTATGTCACACAGTAAGCTGCCATTTGAGCAACAAACAAGCCATCAGTTCATCTGCTGGTGTTTTTGTAAAATCACGATTATATTCAACGACCAGAACTACCGTTTTATAGGTTTTTAGATTTGTATGTTTCAGATTCCTGAGCTGCATCTGTTACTCTCAGGACAGTATTACACTTTTATTATTTCATTTTATGCTTATGTTCATTAAATGTTTAGTGTTTTAGTGTTGGTGTAAATTTTCATACTTTTATACTACTATGCAAAAACTCAGGACAGTGTTACACTTTTACTATTTTATGCTTATGTTTATTAAATGTTTCAGTGTTTTAGTGTTTAAATGGTTACTGTTGCACCGAGGGACTGAGAGAAACGCAATTTCAATCCTGTGTATGTCCTGTACATATTGCAGTTCTGACAATAAAGTTGACTTTGACTTTGACTTACTGAAACAGTTACGAAACTTCAGTAAGCTCATTTAATTAAAAGAAGCAATATATGCGAACTAAATGAGCATAATATAAACAATTTGTGATTTCATGGAGCTCACTGTCGCTTTTCTGATAAAAACAAACAATGAAGCTTTTAATAATCTAAATCCTGGCAGTTCCCCAGCAGGGCGTCAGCTGTTTTTTGTACACAACTTTTCAGTGTAGACAAGTGCTGTTTATAAGTTGGTTCACTGGTGAAACAACGCAGGAAAGCTCCGATTTTTGTGTTTTGATTATTTCAAAGCATTTTACAACACTTCAGTGGGAACACTCATTGCCAAAATCAAAACAAAAATTACAATAATGAGGGGAGTCACTAACAAAGCATAATAAACTCAAATGAGATCTGTGTTTTCAGACTGTTCAGACTTGTAAGTCCTCACATTCATCGTCTGCAGAGAACAAACAGAGATTCATACATCCTAACTGCATACAGTATATGTGAATTTTACAAAATAATTAAGATATATTTAATATCTGAGTATGACTCCCCATGCTTTTATCCAAAGCATGCGTAGTAGTTTTCTCATGGAGAAACTCTTCACTTGATTACCAAATTGCAATTACATCGACACAATGACTTCCAATCTTACAGTTTAGAGTGAGTGGGTGCAATTTGGCCAAAATTACAGCCAGCTGCTTGCATACACTTACTGATTTCAGTCATTACTGATGCCTCTGAGCATGAAATATTAAATGTATTTCTGAACACCCATCACAGAGTGCTTGTTTTGGTCTCTCCATCACCAAAACGCACCAACGCACAGCTTGGACAGATTAGTAAACATTCATGAAAACTCATTGAGAGGTGGTTTTACAGACAGTAAGAGAAAGTAGTTGAGCCATATAACACTTTTTAGAACTAGAAAGTTCCTGGAGGAACTTTGACAGGGGCTGCCATGTGGTGGCCATTTAAATTTTTTGATTTGACAGTATATGTGTTGGGGTTTGCTCTCAGCCACCACCATACTAAATTTCAGCTTAACATCTCCACAAATGGCTGATAAGTATTTTTCTTTTTTAGCTAAGGTGGGCATCTTTGATATTTGATTTGCAACCAGAGTCCATGAAAAACGACAAATAAAAATGGCGTCATTGTTTGCAAATTACATTGCGATAGTAACTCGAAGCACCAATAAAAGTAATAGCACACATGACGGTGCTGAGCCGGTCGTTTTGATAGAACATCTGTGGATATACACACTGCAGTTAGGGCTGCATTAAAGTTGATGGAAGAGTAAGATATAAAGTTAAGAAACCCTTTGTTAGGTGGATAATAATATGTGACTGCTTACTAGGCAGTCCCCCAAAAAGAATCTTTAAACGTTTAAACAAATTACTAGCATAATTAGAAAATATGTGACAAAAGTGGTGTTCCTGAATTTAAAGTAGTTTAAGGTAAATATAACTACTGTATATGAATCACTAGAAATACTTCTTCAGGGGTAAATACTTAAAACTTCATCTGATGGGTTTAGGCCTTTTATCCCCTGTGTTTGTTTTATCTGCTCACACACATTGCAGTAGACTTTGTTGACGCGTATTTAGCTTTAGCCGTTGTTTTTGGAAATGCTTGTATAGCGATTGCTGGGCTGGATATTTCACAACACACACAAGGAAGCTCTATGGAAGTCAAGGTAGTTCAGATCAATCCTTTTTATTCTACTGGAGAGTTAAAAGGTTCCTGGAAAGAATAAACATGGTGTGTGGATACAACAACACATTGCTGTGGATTGTACAGGCCTCTTGACGTCCACTTTACTAAACACAGTGTAATCTTCTTCTTTCCTTCATTGTGCCCATGAAGTACCCTTCAGGGCTTGAGTAATGGAGGAAAGTTAAGAGCCAGGGAGTGTATACGTATTAAACTGTATCCTGCCTCTCCTCCATTCATAAAAGTTTATCGTCAGCTTAATGCACTTATTGCTAATGATAAAATGCATTTAGACAGCCTAGTTTTTCCTTTAACGTTAACGGTGTGTAATGTGTTCAAAACAAATAAATGTATGCAAGCAATAACATCTATATGAACTCATGACCACAGTGCGTATATGAATATAATAATCAGAATGCTCTGCACGTTGTTTGTTGATTTACCATGGGACTGACTGGTGTTGTTGTGATAAGGCCTGTTCACTTCAACACCGGAACTACACAGAAAAACATTAAAGCATAATAATCTTCCAGGTGCGTGTGCTTTATTGTTGTTGTTTTTTTTATCACGGCCCAAACAGATTATGACTGTCATAAAGCATATCGAGCTTTAGTTTGCCTTGAGAAATGGCTGATTGATTTAATTCACCAAGAATGACTGGCAAATTCACAGAAGCAACTGCTACTGTGAAGCGAGGCAGGCTTATGTTTGCTCACGTAGTTTGGAGATCTCAATCTAGTTGTGTCTGATAAAAAAAAAAAGTCCCTTTGAGATGCTGCGGGACTTTTGTGTTGCCAGCATATTCAAGACGATTGTGATTACACTCAAGACATGCTCACAAAGCATTGTCAAGAATCTCTCTTATCTCAGAGACAGACAGACCAACTTTGAACACACACTTTTGTTAGCACTTGACTGACATTCAATATGTGACAAAAATTCAGCTACAATTCACTTTACTTACATCTACCGGTACATTTCAACAACTGCTTAGCAGCTTGCTGGCTGACAGTGCTGCAATGAAAAAACACCCCTTGTTTTCATACTTTTCAATACTTTTGCAGCATTATAAAAGCTAATTATTATAAACAAATCTTGTTTTAATCATACAACAGATGAAGATGCTCTTTCTCCCAAATACAAATGATGCAAAAATACAAGCAGATGGCTGAAAAACAATGAGGATATTTGCACACATTGGTCTTTAATACTTACTTTGTTCTTATGAAATCCAAAAATGTTCAATACAGAAACAACTGGACTTTATTTGTAACAGAAGTTACAGTTCTTATGAAAGCATCACAAATATCTTCACACAACAAATATGTTTTTTTCCAGAGAAAACATGCAGATGATTTTAATTGCTTGTAGTCTCTGTACATAATTTGTGATTGATGAAAATGTGATCACGAGTAAACATATACTGTATTCTGAATTACTGGTTAGAAGGTGAATGTTGTAAGACACGTTTATTCTTCAGGATACATTCCAAACGGGTAATGTGTAGTCACTGCTTCATCCAGCATTTTTATCTGTCCTTACCTAATGTCCGGATCCAAAAAAATAAAATAAAAGATACAGTAGTTTATTGATCCCATGAAAGAAATTAGTTAATTTAAATTAAGGCATGCACATTTAATTAAAAATGGTATAACACTGGTTAGAAACAAAAATAAAAACACCAAAGTTCATGCTCAATAATCCAGGTAAAAATCCAACCGTGTTCAGTCAGGTCATCTGGACGGTTTGTTTTTTCGCTGAAACGTTTTGGCCTTCATACAAAGGACTTTTTCCAATCTGAGGAGCCATAAAAAAACTGATATCCACAAAACGGCATACAGCACAATGGAAAAAAAACAGTTTGCTGGTGCTAAGATGGCCTCCGGGGCCCGCCCTCTCTCCCGTCAACTCCCCTGAGACGGTCACGCCAAAGTGGTTCGAAGTTCATGCTCAATAATCCAGGTATAAAATCTAACGACATTCAGTCAGGTCAGTCAGATGACTGTCTCAGGGGAGTTGATGGAGGAGAGGGCGGGCCCCAGAGGCCATCTTAGCACCAGCAAACTGTTTTTTTTTATTCCACTGTGGAATATGCTGTTCGTGATCATCAGTTTGTTTGGTGGCTCCTCAGACTGAGGAAGTCCTTTGGATGAAGGACAAAATGTCTCAGCAAAAAAAAAAAAAAAGAAACCGTCCAGATGACTTGACTGAACATTGTTGAAAAATAGAAATGGTGTCAATAAAGTTTATAATGATATTGATTAATATATATTTTGCACTGGGCTTTAGACTTAAGCATCTAAACTTTAAAGAAACAATATTTATCAAAGATGTAAATGGGGTTTTTCCTTGCTGTGGAATGAATAACAATGCTGCAGTGACCATAGTAACTGCTAGAAAACAACAGATGTCAGGTGATAAACTGTGAGAGTGAGGGCAAACTTTTTTCTATGTGGCTTTAATTCAGCCAACAGATTTCTAATTTGACTGGACACTCAATCCTTTACGCCCTGAGGTGAACTGTAAACACAAGTGGCTGTGAAGTGCTTGCTCAGATAAAATGAAGTCGTTTGTTAGTTCGTATATTCTCCATTGCTAGAGGCCATAATACAGTACCTGGTTGCGAAGCAAAATGGCTCTCCCTTCATCCTGATGCATTAGACACCTTAAGCACTGAAAACATGTAATTTTTTATTGACTGAATACAGTATGTGATTTAACCAAAGCATTAACTAAATCTGTGGCTTTAGAGGGCTAGAACAAATCTCTTTCTTTTCCTGATCTCTTTTCTGAATGCCATTTTGGTTGGCAAGCAAGATATAGATCCATCTTTTAATGAAACTAATATCTTTATTCATTCGGGAATATCCTCAGTCAATTCACATACATGAAATAAAAACGTGACATCGTGTATAAAATTATACTACTGTGGCTAGAGAGGTGCATTAAAAATGGCAATTTAACTTCATATGCAGTGTGTATGCTGTAGTAATAAATAGCATTGGTTTACATTTCTTTTCCAATATTTTTTTTAGCTATAAACGTTTATAAACGAGCTGCTCTTTGGTGCAATACATCAATATTTTTTCTTTCTCTGACATTTACCACAGTGAACTTCCATTAAAGGGGACAAACATCATTGTAATAAAATATTTTCATTCCCAGCCTAGGCTAGTTTCACACAGGTATTGCCTGAGAAAACAACAATTTAGCTGGATATTCAGAGGTGTGTCTCAGTAGTCTGGAATGTCAGTGGCTCTTGCTCTCAAACAGGAAGAGATCGATACAGACAGTGGCCTGGAGGTTGTTTATGTTCATATAACTGTAATGTGAGCTAAACAGAGTTGGTTATTGGATTTTCTGATCCCTCTGCAGATATTCTAAGATTATGGCTTGTTGTACTGCACAGAAGTTCCTGCAGCATCTCCCAGTCAATAGGAAGGGTTCTTTAAAGCTGCACTGAGCTGCAGTTAGCAATTAAACACTTTTAAAGTGTTACAGAATGTTGTCTAAAAGGTTGTTTGAGGTGTTAGATGGTAGTCAGAGCTCACAAACTCAATACTGTGGTGTATTACTTTAACTGGTGTGCCCAGAGGGCTGCAGACCGCCCACATAAAGAATACATTTATCATGCAGATTTGTAGTTTAATTTGTGTAGAGTTCTGTGTTTGTAGTTTCTTTTATCTTAACATAACTTTGATGAAAAGTATATAAAAAATAAATAAAATAAATAAAAATAAAGATTGTGCACCAGTGCATGAAATCTCAAGTACAAACTTTGTATGTATGTGTGTATGTGTGTGTGTGTGTGTGTGTGTGTTTTTTTTTTGTTGTTGTAAAAATTAGACTTCCTGCTACAGTTGTTTACAATGTTTACATTAGCTTCTATATTAGGAATTGATGTAATAATATATTTGATTTTTAGTCCTTTTTTGCTTTTGTTTTTAAGGGATTATTTCAGGGCCTTTAGATGGCAGCATTGATCTTTGCAATGCATTTTATCCAAAATAAACTTAAAGGGGACCACAGATGCAAAAATCACTTTTTAATGTTTTTTTTACTCAACTTTGGGTATTAACTTCATAAAAAAACAGTCCTTGTGCCAAAAAAATGCACCCAGTGGTTTATTTACTCTAAGTAGATTTATTTATTTTTGATAAATACACCAGGATTCACACTTCCTGCAGTTATTGACGTCACAGGCCGTAGCCAATCACCTCAAACCTGAGTCCAGCCCCTCACCTAGCAACCCCTGGTTAGGCTCAACCCACTTCTGTATTAAACACATGACTGTTGTTTTTCATGATTTCATCTCATCTTTTGTTTATATGTTCTTAATTTCATGTGTACAGCACTTTGTTGCAGCTGTGTTTTTTTTAAATGGCTTTATAAATAAAGTATAATTGTTATTTTTATGTTTTAGTTCAATTTTTAGTGTATTTGCGATCGCTGCCAACGCGCAGCCGGCAAAAATTAAACGAGCGGACCCCCGGCTTAGGGACCGGTTGCGACGGGACCCTCTTCCGGCGCGATGGAGCGGAGCTTCAACTGTACAGCCTCATTTCAGCCTCGCAGCAGGCTCGCAGCAGCGAGGACCTTCTCCTTACAGATTAATTTACGGGAGACACTTGGTGAACTTTGTTGTCTTGACTGGAACAGCGATAACTCCCAAAATCTCCGCGTGCAACGAGCGGAGCTGGCGAAAACCGGAAGAGGAACAAGCTAACATTAGCTTCGGATTCGGGTGGTCTCATGCTAAAAGGAGCAGCTCATGGTGGCGCGCTCAGACGGGTTTCGGTAAGTTATCTTAAGCTAGCACTAACAGTAAGTCAAATGAGTAATAAAAAAGGAGCTAATTTTAAAACAACAACACATTACAGATACTGGCTGTGCAGAGGGCGTAACAGATCGTTGAAGGGCGTGGACTTCAAGAAACCGGTCGTTCAAAACGAAAGTTAAAAATGGCAGAATTAAAAAGGGTATAATTGATTATCTAAGAATTATTTTGTGTATTAAAATGAATTAATATTGTCAAGATAGCACACAGAAATAACATAAAAATTTTAAATACCTATATGTGGTCTCCTTTAAAATTTCTGCATTCTTATAAAAAAATAAAGAGATATCATTATTTAATACTGAGTGTTGCTTGCAAGTGATGTAGCATGACTCCAACAGCTCTGCTAGTGTTGCTCAGTTAAGAACTAAAACATAGAGGAGAAATCTGTTTCTACTCCTAACCCATTTTTAAGCTACATTATGTTAGCTTGGTTTCTGTGTAATAACCAGGGCTAGCATAGGTAAAGGAATGTTTATGAAACATCTGAAAACTTTTTTAGGTTATGTTCTTTAGTTCTGAGTTCATAAAAAATGAGTCATTGTATTGAGATGTACAACAGGTGTGAATTATAAATTATGGTTAAGGAGGTCAGCAGCACTAATAGATTTCTTTGGCAAAAATATTACATTATTTTTTTAGGTTAATAGTATAAAAGTTTTTGTTTTTAAAACATTTTAAATATATTAGATCATTAAGATCTTTTTATTCTTTGTTTTTTTCTGATGATACAGTTTAAAAACTTTCATAACAAAATAATGGTTTTATTTTCGTGGGAATTAAATACTGTTGAATGGTGAAGATTTTCTCATTTGCTCAGCAGCAGGTTTTTGCTTGTCAAGCCTAGAGAGCTAACAGATGTTACACAGAACAACACAGGCCCATTTGTCATATTCATTTGTTTGTCAGATTAAACTGTTATTTTCACTAAATAAGAAAACCGGCAAAATACTTTGATGAATTTGAACGCATTGACGAATGACCTCGTTGGTAATTGCAGACATGGGAATAGAAACACAACAACAAATAAACTTATATTGTATTAAATATGTAATAAATATGTGGTATAAATTTCTGGAACGTAGATCTATGAAATTTTAAACAATCAGGATTATTTGAAAAAAACAAACAAAAAAAACAAAAACAAATTTGAACAATTTCATGTACCGTAATACTGATGCAAAAAAAAAAAACACTATTTG
>JBBPBX010045638.1:0-13660 GCA_038048925.1 Garcialebias charrua | reverse complement strand
ATATATTTATACACAGGTAGTCCTCGGGTTACGCCTCGGGTTACAGCGGATGCAGTTTTTCCCTCTCAACGACGGACACCCAGGAGGCCTGTCCCGTCTGCTTGGGGATGTTACATGCAAAAATGGCGCTGGATGTGCCCGACTCTTGCCCACACTGCAGCCAGATGTTGGAGGCGGTGAGGAGGCACTGAGCGGACTTCGTCGCTAAGGCCATGGGCGCCGCTGCAGCGCCAGCAGATCCGGACACCACCGAGCCCCTCACTCCCACGCCGGAGCTCCAGAACATGGCTCTGGATGACAGCACACGAGTTGCATG
The DNA here is from genome assembly GCA_038048925.1 of Garcialebias charrua. Taxonomy (NCBI): domain Eukaryota; kingdom Metazoa; phylum Chordata; class Actinopteri; order Cyprinodontiformes; family Rivulidae; genus Garcialebias; species Garcialebias charrua. Next base: position 13,344 of record JBBPBX010045638.1, on the reverse strand, counting down.
GGGCGACAGCCCTGATGTGCTGGCTCCCATGGTGGACTTAACAGTCGAATTCGACACTCGAGGCATGATGAACGAGGACAAGATCTCGATTTCAGCCTCAGGCGAATTTTCCGCGGAGGACACAGACGTCGAATACGAGGAACAGGGAGAAGATTTCTCCCGCACCCCGGTACCTGTGCTCCCGGAAACTGACTTTTCCATCCCTGCTTTGTTCAACTTGTGTCACAGAGCAACGGATCCCATGGCCAGAACCTCCGCCTCGTCAACAGGTCACGAGGCTGGCAGGAAACTATTTTTACTCAAAGTAGCAGGCCGCCACGAGGCAAAGGATGCCCGTGTTCCCGGACTTCCTCACAGAGCTGACTCGCACCTGGGCTCAGCCCAGAGCTCCCATGCTGTTGCCACTCTCGCAGTTTCTCGACATGGACGGGATGGATGAAGTGGGAATAGCCAACGTGGCTCAAATTGAGGACACGCTGGCGCCTCACCTGGCTCCCAAGTCATCCGGGACAAAACCAACTCTCCCTAGCAAAGCTTGTCGAGCTTCAGCTTCTCTACTCGAGAAATGCTACAGAGCTCAGGGACTCGTGGCACGCGCGATGAACGCGTCCGCGTTGATGCAAGCTTACCTGGCTGAAAAACTGCAGGAGCTCCAGGTAACGACGGACAAACAAGCTGCCGCTGACTTGCTGGATGAAGCCTGCAAGGCAACAGACTTTGTGCTCCGCATGATGGGAACAGCTGCTGTTGCTCAAGGCAGAGGCATGACTAAGGTGGTCATCGCGATACGCCATCTGTGGATGACCTTAACCGACCTCCCTGAGGGACAAAAGGTGCATTTTCTCCACCACTCGATAGAACCGACGGGATTGTTTGGGAAAGCTCTGGATCGAATTCAGACCAAGCTGGACCAGAGGCGCAAACAGGCTGAAGCTCTCCGGATGGGCATTCCCAGAACCCCCAGGGAGTCAGCTGGGGGAAGACCTACGCAACCTCGACACCGCTCAGCAACACGTGCCCCACTGCAAAAGCGACCGGCGTACAAGGCCGAGCACCGGCAGAGTCAACCGCCGGGCCCACCTCAAACTGAACATGCATGGAGCAAAAACAGGTTTGTCCCCCGCCAGGTGGCCAGACACAGGGCCTCCTCAGCGAACCGGGACACCAGACAAAAGCGTGGCTGATGAACCAGGTCCACGTCTTGATTTTACACGATCACCCGCCCACGCGGTACGGGGAATGATCTTTTCATGTCCAGACTTTATTTGTAGCACGGTACAAAAAGCTGGTAACTCTGTTGCATGCACAAATCATGTTTTTCCTGCTGTGAGTGACATAAAGTCAAATATGTCGTTACACGTAAGCACGAATAAAGCTAAAAAAACAGCCCCTCTCTGTTTTATTGAGAAAAAAAAAAACATAACTTCAGCAGAACGGGTCCCTCTAGCCTGCCAGCCGACATAAAGGGAGGGGGCCATCTCCCTCCCCCCTCCCTCACGGCTCACGGGTGTTAGCCTAATCAATAAGCCCCAGCAGGGTGCCTCTGTTCTGTCTGTAGCGGACAAGTACAGGGGCGCCTGCAAGCATGCCCCACATTCCTCACAGAGACAGGTGAGGGGGGTCACATGCTCCAGACCCTGTTCCGTTGTGAACCACGGGGCGGACAATACACAAATCAAGCAAACACATGACACGTCCGCGCCCCAGGGATGCGCGCCGACAGAATCTGACGATCCACCTTCCTGGACACCCATTCAACGGCTCCCAGTAAGGGTCGGGGGGCCATGGCAGAAGCCCGCAGTCTACCACCAGCTTCACACGTTCACAAAGGCGATTGTGATCAAACTGCTGTGTGCGTAAACAAACCAGGGCTGAATCAGATTCCTCTTCCTTTTAATCGAAGAGAACTGAGCTCTCTGTCACCAACCAATTTAAGTTAATTCTAGATGTTATTACTGTTTTTCTCTTTCATTTGTTGTTGGATGTAACTGGGACCTCGTGTACATAATCTCGTTTTCATCACATGTACCACATGCGGTGCAAATGACAATAAAGACTCTCTCTCTCTCTCTCTCTCAATTTAAAGTCTGCCAAGCACAAAGGACCATCTCCACATTCTCACGCTGCAGCTGTCCCCTTATCATTGATGGGCGACACGCAATGTTCAAGCAGTGATCCTGCAGCATGTGACCGTACTCACGGTGCTGGCTCAGCTCTGCTCTTAAACGATATCCCCCCACAGGGTGGAACACAGACCCCGGGCGGTTTGTCTGGCTCCAACGCTCTGTTAAGGCCAGAGACCAGTAAACCAGACCCAACCAAGAAACGGGATGGGGTTAGGAGATCTGCTCGCTTACAAAACTCGCAGCTCCTCAGTCCCATGACCCCCAACAAGAAGAAGAAAAATAGATGTTCTGTTCCACTTTTGTCTAATAATGACAACAGATTGCCTCTGGCCTCAAACACTCGATCAGAGTAGTATGGCAGCACATCTGCAAAAAGGCCCTCTCCCTAACATGGTTGATCCTCAGGGGATCACAGAATCCAAGGCCCTTGGAGGAGAACTGGTTTCACCAACTGCTCCTCTTCAGGGACACACCATGTCACCAGAAGGAGCAACCTCGCCACGTAGGCTGGGAGCTGTGGAAAATTTCAGCTTGGTGGCAGAAAGGAACAAGCTGGTGGCATCAGGCCTGCCAGAAAATGTGGTAAAAACCATTCAAAATGCCCGAACTGTGTCAACACAGTCTCTTTATGCACAGAAATGGCGTATCTTTGAAGCCTGGTGCACAGAAAGAAATATTATTTCTTATTCATGTGACCTGGCTCAGCTCCTGACTTTTCTTCAGGACTTACTGGAAAAAGGTTGTTCTTTCTCAACAATTAAGGTGTTCCTATAAGCGATTTCAGCCTGTCACGAAGGCTGGGGAAACAGGACGCCTGGCGCACATCCAATCATAATAAGATTTATGAAGGGTGTGCTAAGAATGAGGCCCCCCAGCAGGGTCCTGACCCCTGGTTGGGATCCTAGTCTGGTCTTGGGAGCCCTCTGTGATTCCCCATTCGAGCCACTGAGCGAGATTAAGACAGATTTATTATCTTATAAAACCGCTCTACTCCTGGCCTTTTGCTTGGCGAAACGCGTGGGTGACCTCCATGCCTTGTCTGTACATCCAATAATAATGTAATAATATAGGACTTATTGTCAGTTTACTGACTTACCTATATTTTAGAGAAGTTGGAGCAGACTTGATCTGACCCAAATTCATTCGCGAGTTCACCCTTTTTCCGGTATTACATTGCTTTGACTGTGACTAGACAAAATGTAATTTCACGAGGGACTTCAACTTATGTTGATCTACCAAAAGATAGACCTTTTATTGAAACAATCATGAAAAGTACATTAAACATTTGTATCGATATTAGCTCTGATTTACTAAACTACGTTGACAAGAATTCAAATTAAAAACAAACAGACAGTTAGAAACTTTTCTGTTGGCACATTTACTTGAAGTTTACTGGCTTAGGGAAAAAGAAGAAATAGGAGGAATGAAAGCTAAGTTAACGGAAGTTAATTATTTTGAAAAGACAGGGTGACACTTTCCAGAACAGATCCAGCTAGACTTCTTACCCGTGCAGCATACAATCAACGCCTCGTTACCTGGTGAAGATACTTCTCTGGAGATAAGAGCAACAAAGTTTTGTGGACACCAACGGACTGTGTTGTCCAGTTTGACGTCCAGTTGACTTCCGCGCGTGTATTGCTGACAGACGAGCAGAAGAGCGCTTTTTCCGGCAGGAACAGAGCCAGCTCCTGACTGACTTTCAAAGTAAAACTTCAGAAAACAAATTCTTTCAGAAATGAGTGTTGTTGAGACACAGCGATGCTTTGCCGTGACTCCAGCTGAGACGTGGGTCTAATTGACACAATGACCAGAACGTTTCCAGCTTTTTCCAGAGGAGAAAACCAGTTGTTAGAAAGTTCTCCCCTTCGACACTAAAGTCAAAACGGAAGTGTCCCTTTATATGGGAGGCGGGGTCTCCCCACCTCCTCAATGACTACTGGCTGGTTTAACAAAATAAGAGATGGAATTTTGATTCCCATAGGCAGAAAGTCTCTGACGGACAACAGGAAAACTGTTTACATAAGCGGCCAGATGGACTGGCCTGTGAGAGTTGTGTCTAGCTCGAAGACAAAACAGAGAAGGAACAGCTTTACCATGACTCGTGTCCCAGATTCAGAGCACACTTGTAATGAAGAATAAACCAGCAGAAGGTTAAACTCATGCAGTAACAGATCATCATTCAATGACAAAAATATACTGTAGATATCTAAAAAAGCTATGTCTGGTCCTCTGGACATTCAAAAAATAAAACAAAACAAAGCAAAAAAAAAAATGTAGAAACGTTTCGTCTTTCGTCCGAAAGACTTCTTCAGTCTGAGAAGCTGTATTCAGCTCAGCCTTATAAATAGCACCCTCTCACAGTGGGTAAACCAGTTGGCTGATGACAGCTGAAACCAGCTGCTCACATGATCAAGGACCACGCTTTCCACAGAGCAACTGTGTCAACTCTTGAAACTGTGCCTGCAGTCAACCTACTTCACATATGGGGAGCAATATTATAGGCAGAAACATGGGTGTGCTATGGGGTCTCCAGTTTCTCCTATTGTTGCCAACCTGTACATGGAGGAGGTAGAAAAGAGAGCCTTGACATCCTTTTCAGGGAGACCACCAAGTCATTGGTTCAGGTATGTTGATGACACCTGGGTTAAAATTAAATCTCAGGAAGTCCAACATTTCACTGATCACATCAACTCTGTGGATAAATATATCAAGTTCACACGAGAAGATGTAAAAATGGCAGGTTGGCTTTCTTGGACTGTGAGGTCTCAGTTTCTGATAGAGGAAATTTGCAAACTGAGGTGTACCGCAAACCCACCCACACAGACCAGTATTTACAGTTTGACTCCCATCACCCTCTGGAGCACAAGTTAGGAGTCATCAGGACTCTGTATCACAGAGCAGACAGCGTCCCCACTAACTCAGGAGCCAGACAGAAGAGAAATCACACACAAAACAGGCTCTAGAGAAATGTGGATATCCTAACTGGGCCTTCCTGAAAGCAGAGAAGAAACCCAAACAGGACTCCAGCAGCCATCAGGTGAAAAGAAGGAACCCAGACCCAGACCAGTGGTCATTCCGTATGTTGCGGGGGTTTCAGAGACATTGAGACGTTTATTTTCTAAACACAACGTCCCAGTGGCTTTTAAACCCCAAAATACATTACGGCAAAGACTGGTTCATCCCAAAGATCCAGTCCCCCGGCACAAACAGAGTAATGTTGTGTATGCTGTTCAGTGTCAGGAGGGCTGTGATCAGTCTTATATCGGGGAAACTAAACAGCCACTGGCCAAAAGGATGGCCCAGCACAGAAGATCAACATCATCAGGTCAGGACTCTGCAGTCTACACTCATCTCCAGGCCAGCGGTCACTCTTTCAGGGATGAAGATGTTCACATCCTTGATAGAGAGGAACGATGGTTTGAGAGAGGAGTAAAGGAGGCCATCTTTGTGAAAAGAAACCGTCCATCATTAAACAGGGGTGGAGGCCTCCGGGTTCAACTGTCTCCTTCTTACAATGCTGTATTGCTAGTATCACTCAGCCCTCTGTGAATAGCAAACAACCATCAGGGTGCTAATGATCCATTGTTAGGCTGATGGTCCTCCTTGATCATGTGAGCAGCTGGTTTCAGCTGTCATCAGCCAACTGGTTTGCCCACTGTGAGAGGGTGCTATTTATAAGGCTGAGCTGAATACAGCTTCTCAGACTGAGGAAGTCTTTCGGACGAAAGACGAAACGTTTCTACATTTTTTTTTGCTTTGTTTTGTTTTATTTTTTGAATGTCCAGAGGACCAGACTTAGCTTTTTTAGATTTTTCTACCTGGATTATTGAGCATGCATCAGAGTATACTGTAGATAAATTCTGAATTAACACATATTAAAAAGAAAGTTCAATCTGATTAATTGGTGTCCATTAATTCAAAATAATTATAACAAAAATAGTGTCCACTTGTCTCCTTGAGAGTTCCAAGAAAGTGTAACACTCAGAGTTTCAGAGAGATGTGAAGAGGTTTAACTCCAATACGGAGATGAGGGTGCTATATCTCTACAATAATAATAATAATAATGAATTCAATTTATAATGCACTTTTCATTAGTGAAAATCTCAAAGTGCTACACACATTGAATGCTACACACATTCATACACCGGTAGCGGCAGACTACCATGCAAGGTGATTTCCAGTCCTACCGGGAGCAACTCGGGGTTAAGTGTCTTGCCCAAGGACACAACGACACATGGTGTGGGGAACCGGGATTCGAACCGCCAACCTTCCGATCGGGGGACGACTGACATTACCACTACGCCACGGCCGCCCTGATGTATGTGTATACAATGTGTACCAGATTCGCCCCTGACGGGTCAAAGGTCACTCTAAGGCCTAATCCCGCATATATCCCCAAGGTCTTGACTTTAAACCCTAGAAGTCTAGATTTTGATCTCTCCTCTTTTCCACCTGCTCCTGTCCTCGCTCAGGAATAGGAAAGGCTGAAGGCTCTCTGCCCCGTGAGGGCTTTAAGCACTTACATGCAGAGAACAGCCGAATGGAGTAAAAAAATCAACTGTTTGTGTGCTTTGCAGCACCTGCTACCGGAAAGGCCCGATCAAAGCAGCGCCTCTCACTGGGTGACTGAGGCCATTAAAAGGGCGTACAGTAGCAAAGGTCAACAGGTGCCCTCTGGAGTGCATGTTCACTCTACTCGGGGCTTGGCCACTTCGTGGTCACTGTTCAAGGGTGTACCAGTTGCAGACATTTGTGTTGCGGTGAACTGGAGCTCAATAAACACTTTTGCAAAGCATTACAGTTTGGATGTTACTGTGTGTGATGTCACTCAGGCTGTCCTTTCTAACACACAGTAGAAAGTAGCCTTGAGATGCCTGCTGATCAAGGGCAGACATTCACACTAGCATGCATTTTACTGAGCATTTCAAGGGCGTGAATGAATTACGTTCCCATAGCATATGTTGCACCGAGAGACATGACTGAAAGGGAACTGAAAGTTATGCACCATAACTCATGTTCCCTGAAGGAAGGGAACGAGGTGCAACATATCTGGCCCTTTCAATGCTGAAAGCTCGGTGAAGTGCATTTTGGAGAAAGTTGGATGGGCGTCAGCGGCTTAAGTACCCAGAGGGCGGGGCCTCTGGCGCAACGCTGACACCCTTGCCGTAAAGGCGTGAATGTATTCCTTCAGGTAATCGTGCGGGGGCGCAATTCCCATAGCATATGTTGCACCTCGTTCCCTTCCTTCAGGGAACATGAGTTATGGTGCATAACTTTCAGTTTCTTTTCACAAAGATGGCCTCCTTTACTCCTCTCTCAAACCATCGTTCCTCTCTATCAAGGATGTGAACATCTTCATCCCTGAAAGAGTGACCATTTATAAGTGGCTATTTATGACTGAGCTGAATACAGCATCTCAGACTGAGGAAGTCTTTCGGACGGAAGACGAAACATTTGTACAATTTTTTTTTGCTTTTTTTTTTTTTTTTATGTCCAGAGGACCAGACTTAGCTTTTTTAAAGATTTTTCTACCTGGATTATTGAGCATGCATCAGGATATATCTGCCCCTTTTTTAACACAAAATTTTACTCAATCAATTCAAACAACAATTATCTATGAATAATATAACATAACAAATAACTAATCACAATTTTCCATATATATAGTACATTTGAGATAAACTAATTCATATGTATCTTTTCAAAATTTAGTCTTTACCATTTTCTTGAACATAGGCATTGACTTTACTATTTTAACATCATTTTCCAAACCATTCCACAGACCTATTCCCTGAATTAAAGTAGATCGACCCTTCAAACTAGTCCTGTACTTTGGCTTTACAAAAATGTCCATTCCCTTAAGATTACTGTATAAGTACTTTTCCTTTTTACAAAATGCGTTTGAATGTTTGAAGGTAGCATGTAGTTCTGAGCTTTAAACAATACTAAAAGAATATTGTAGTCAACCAAATCATAAAATTTCAATAATTTCAATTGGTAAAATAAAATATTTGATGGATGACAGTAATGTTTTCTTGTAATAATTCTTATAGCTCTTTTCTGTAAAATAAAAATAGGCTTAGTTATAGTTTTACACGCTGTTCCCCAAACATCTATTCAATAAAATAAATGTGGCACTATAATTGTATTACAGGTATATAACAAATACAAGGCTTTATCATTCAATAATTCCCTAACTCTATACGTATAGCACTGCAGTGGACCTAGATATTTTAGTTTTTACAAAATGTATATGCTATTTCCATGACAGCTTATCATCAATAATTATTGTACACCCAAAAACTTTCACCTCCCTTACCCTATATATCTCAACACCATCAATTTTGAAGGGAACATCGGCAGTTTTTTTTAAACTACCGGTAAATATCATATAATCAGTTTTATCAAGGTTCAATGATAACTTATTTAATTTAAACCAAGTTTGTATTTTAACAAACTCAATATTCATCAACTCTAACATCTGTTCCAAGAATTCCTCTTAATCTTTGTTGCAGAGGATAGTATCTCAACCATTTTTCCCCATAAGTTTAGATTGTTTTAAATCACAACAGTTAAAAGTGAATGTAAGTTTGTATAATATTCCTGTAGTTCTTTACGGAACGTATGTTCAGTCTTTGGTTGCTCTTACACCTGTAAATCTAACAGTTTTCTTCCACTTTGGTACAATGGAGACAACAATTTCTTCAGACGTAGATGCAGTCAACCCCAAAAGGACATGACAGTCTTGCTAATTATGATTTCATTAAAGCAAAAACATTATTATTATTATTATTATTATTATTATTATTATTATTATTATTATTATTATTATTTTATTAGTAGTAGTAGTAGTAGTAGTAGTAGTAGTAGTAGTAGTAGTAGTATTATAAGACGTTTTGGCATTAAAGTTTCCAATAAATTTATGTGTACCGTACTTGATATTTTATGTTACTGTTGAATAGACCTTTTACCAGTTGACGTCATCGCGCATGCGCACTCGCATTTTTCGAGAATTTACTGGAACCTGGGGCTAACGCAGCCACATTACTGGAGTGTTTTCATTACTGCCAACGGTCGCGATGGGGAAATATGACTTTTATTGTGTTTATAATTGTTCGAGGCAACGTAAACGAGTAAAAGAAGAAGGTGAGACTTGTTCGTTTTACCAAGTCCCTCTAGGAAAGTCGAGTAAAGCGACTAAAAGAAGGAAGTTGTGGCTTCAAGCGCTTTGCCGGCAGGACTTCACCCCGACACAAAACAGCAAAGTGTGTAATCGGCATTTTTTATCTGGCATGGCCATTAATGATCCAAGCTCCGTGGATTACGTTCCTACATTACATCTTCGATATGGGAAACAGACAAAACAGAGAACAACCTCCCGCAGCAGAATAACATGCTACTGGACAGTTGATAAGCTAGCAGCCAGCTAGTTCTACTAGACCTCGACGCTGTACCTCAGTCCACTGCCTGTGTTGAAGTTTCAACCTGCGACATGCAAGGAGATTCTTCCTTCAACCCTCTGAAGAAATAACAAGTGAGTAAAATGTCAAACATGCAGCTGTATAAAAATGAACAGACCACTGCACTGTTAGCCTGTTATCATTTGAACTCTTTCTGCGTTGAAAAAATATAGTAGTTTCCACAAGACAAACATGTTTTATTAACATTATTTGATGTCTGACAGCAATGCATTTTTGAAAACATTTCAGCCATTTCTCTGTTTCTGTAAGTTATTCGCACAGTTTTGCTGGGAGCATCGGTGACATGCTGTCAGAAAAAAAGGAGCAATTGTCCTGTCATCAATGTGTATAGGCATACAGTTGAACTATTCATAAGACTGTTTTGTTTATTGTCAAATATGAATTAATACTTTCTTTGTTTTACAGCAGCAACTTGCCACCAACTCCTTGCTGACAAAGGGTTTGATGTCAAGTCAGAGGTGGAAAAAAGGGGAGCTAGTCTGAACCTGCCCACCTTTCTGCATCCAGGTTACAAGCAGTTCACTGAGGAAGAGGTAGGCAAATGTATTGTACAAGGAGTGTTGTGGCCTTTTGAAGCACTAATTGCAATAAAGTAAAAATATTTTTGTAAGTACAGGTGTTTCCGGCAGCGTGTAACTGGCCCGGCGGGGCACAAACATTTGCTTGCCTGCTGGGCCGCCACACATTTATGGACCTGTGAGGCCTGTCATGATCCAAATATATATATTTTAAATAAATTATGTCGACCATGACATCACATTGGTTGAAGTTTTTGAAGGACACCACGCTAATCCAATGAAAACTCACAGCACTCCTCAGCTGGCTCAGTCATTCCCTCCCCAATTTGACCAAATTTATACAGTACAGTATACTGTATTCAAATCCATGTTTATTACAGTAATTGATTAATGAAATAGTCCACACATCCCAAAACAGACATTGATTGTAGTACATTAAAGGTACTATCTGCGATTTCTGCAAAGCCCTGAAACTTAGAAAAATTTTGAACAGAGACCGTTCTCCCTCCTCCCCCTTGCACTCTGGGTGACCTGAAACTCCGCCTCCTTAGCTCCTCCTCCACAGCTTGGCTGTCTCGTGAACGCGCATGCATCTAAACACAGTTGTAATGGCGTCGGCGCAGTCAAAACACCGGTAAGGATAGACTACTCTCAAATCTTTGCGTATTTGTAATAAAGTATCGTAAATTATGTATAACCCTTTCAATAAGTTATGTGTAGCTCTTACTTTGTGTTACATTTTATCTGTGTTATGCAGTTTTGAAACATTGTCGATGATGGGCTTCCGATGAGGATTTTACACCCAGAGGTGTACTTCTACGTCCGAAGAAGAGGAACCCAGGAACACAGGATGTTCTCATAGTCACCATGTTTTCATGCAAACATTAAAATGATGATTGGATGAACAGTACTGTTGCTTTGTCTTATTCTTCATGAACATGCAGTGAAATAATTTTCTATTTGAAAGAACACAGCGACAAAATCTTTTTTATTTATTTATTTTGACAATAAATACACAAAAAACCTAAATAAATATGTGACAAGGATCATCAAACCGTTACATAACGCAGACTTAAATAACCATAAATAAAGCACTGAGCATCCACCCTGATGTTAAATACTCTGTTGTGTACTTAGTTTGATTTAAATAACTTTTTAATAAAACTGGACAGAAATTAAACAAAACTAAATAACTTTTTAATAAAACTGGACAGAAATTAAACAAAACTTAATTAACTCCAAATTCTTCCAAACCTGCAGCCTTCAGGGCAACAGAACAGCAAGCAGGGCCCAGGTGACTGATCTGGTCTTCACTTAGTGGGTCAGGTCAGTAAATATGTGCAGCTTCTCCAGATTGTCAGCTTGTCCAAACATCTAAAGTCCATAGAGAACCACCTGATCTCCACTCTTTCATTTGTGTATATATATAATATATATATAGTTATAAATATAGGTATCTATATGTATATATACTGTATATATATATATAGTTATAAATATAGGTATCTATATAAATAAATAACTATATTTATAACTACTGTATATATACTATATATATACTGTATATCTATATATCTATGTATATATATCTATATATACTATATATATATATCTATATATCTATATATATATCTATATATATCTATATATATATATATATATATATATACTATATATATATATATATATATATATATATATATATATATATATATATATATATATATATATATATATATATATATGATGAACAGAAATTCTACCATTGCTGTTCATCATTCTTTAGTTAGTAGCAGGTCACTTTTGTAAATGAGCCCTCGAGGCTCAATGAGATTTACCTGACTAAATAAAGGTTGAATGAATGAATGAATATTATATATATATATATATACAGTATATATAAATAAAAAAATTAAGGTTCATTGATAAACTTCATCAACTCGTTTAAAAGTTCTTTTCTTTTAATTGAGGATTTTTGGGATTGAAATTGCCCCAAGGCCACACCCTGCCACAGATCTTTGGAGGACACCCCGCGTGGAGATGGTCTTCATCTGGTCTCCATGGGTCAGTCCTCAGTGCTGGTTGATCACCTTCGGTCTCACGCAGGTGCAACCCACTGAGATGAGTTTGGACTCCAGGCGGTAGTGGTAGCTGTGCCTGGCCCTGGCGTCTTGACTCGCCTCAGAACCAGCACCTGATGCAGAATGGGACGGGACTCCAGGCCCCCGTCCTCCAGTCCTTGGTGGTCCAGGCAGGTTTTGAGCAAACAGTGAGCCTGCGACAGCGCATGAGGGAACATGTTGTCATCCCTGGAGATGCTGAGGACAGAGAGGAGACAAAAACTGTTAACAGGACTCTGAGCTTCATGAAGGACAACACACTGAGGAGCTGAAGCCTCACTTGTAGGTCCACGGTGAGATGGAGTCGCTGGCCAAAGAACTGACTTTTAGGCTGGGAACTAAATTGTTTGGGTCCAAACGCAGAGGGACCGTTTCTTCTGCTAAACCTTCAAAGGACTTCCTGTGTGGCTTTGCTGCTGTCTGTGGGACCACCACCACCATCATCATCAACAGGACAGCGCTGACAACCTGGGGAAGAAGAACATTCATTCATTCAACCTTTATTTATACAGGCTAGCCTCGTTGAGCCACGGGGACTCATTTACAAGAGAGACCTGTCTCACTCACACCTAGGGTCAATTTAGAGTTACCAATCAGCCTAACATGCATGTTTTTGGACTGTGGGAGGAAACCGGAGAACCCGGAGAAAACCCACGCATGCACGGAGAGAACATGCAATAACAAGTCACTTTCATCATTGTCGTCGTAATGTCTAGCGAAGACATACTGAAACAAAAAAAATATAAACGTAAAAAACAAACTAACATTGATACTGAGGAAACACATTACATATTTTATTAAAGCAACAATAATCAAGTTTGATCATGAAATAAAGAAACATGTACTTGGGAACCAGTACAATAAATGCTCTCAATAAAAGTTAATGAGACTAACTCGAAAGTATAGACAAAATCATATTTTTAACACGCACTAAAATACGTACGTTCAGTGCAAGTGTATGTTATACATGAACACAGAATTTTAATTAAGTCATCTTTTTAAAAATTCTTAAATTTATAAAGTTGTACATTTTCTGTGACGCGGTTAGAAAAATAAAATAATAAAAAAATAAGCTTCAAAGATATTTATTGTCAATATT
>JBBPBX010045637.1:0-14773 GCA_038048925.1 Garcialebias charrua | reverse complement strand
GTCCTCCTTTTTCCCGTTGGAACATCCTGAGAAACAGGAGGAGAAATGGACCCGTCATGTCACAAGAAATTGGGTGACAGATGTGGAGGTAGAAAGCCCAGGCCAAGCACATTTTATTCTAAAGTAATCAAAAGAATAGCATTTTGTCATTTTCATGATATGTGCTATTATGCTATGTTATTCTTTAATGTGAATGATCATTAATATGCTGGTATCTTGTGCCCCGTCTGTTCAAAAGAACTATGGAAAAGTTGAATAATGTGTCAAAATGACTTGCTCAGAAGTTGTTTTTGTTGAGTTCAGCTAAATCTCGAACTAAGCGTCGAGATGTCTCTTCACTTTCAGACACTTTTCCAAAACATTCCTCTTTGTTATCTAAGCAGACTTTCTGTCAACCTTGAAGTTTTTACTTCACTTTTTCTCTCCGCGCTTGGCCCACGGACCAATGAAAAAACTGTGTTCTATACTTTAGAAAAAGTGTTTGTTTACGGAAAGCTTCAGAGTTAGAGTTGGGCAGAGATGTGAACGCTGCAGAGTTGGAATGGACAGAGACCTGAAAGCCCTCTGTCTTGATCGCTGATTAAGTTGCAGTCAAGAGTCAAAGACTGGCTTATCAGTTGGAACTGATGGACGTCTCCATCCAGTTCACCGAGCAAAAGCTCTCTAGAACTTTCTTGACGAATGCTTTATTTTGAAAACTGACCAGGACGTGCCACTGTCTTTTACGAAGAAGGCAGGCATCACGACACGTGAATCCATGAACACACCGAGGTACACCAGACTTCACGGGCCCAGAACCTGTAAAGCTCAGATTGCTTCTGCAACTACCAACTGAGATGGAACGTCAAACAGGTACAGAGTTGCTGATGTTTCCTGGATCGTGCTGTGAAGTCGAGCTGGTTTCCTTACGGAGAAGTGTCAGTTCTGGTTAAATTCAAATAGATAACTTCCTCTCAAAATCTCTCCAACCTCTCTCTTTTCCTCTTAAAACTCTCCTTTCATTCTAAGCTGGTAACTATATTTTAAGCTAAAGAACCTTCAGACTAAGTATATTGACATCCTGTATTTATGTCTGTTGTTACAATTAAATTTGCCGACGTGTTAAATCGCAAGAAAGTGAAACCCGTCAATCAAGTGTAATGGTGTTAATATTAGTTGATTTATTTTAAATAAATGGTAGTGTCTTTGGCATACCAAACTAAAGTTAACGTCTCACTGTCACTCTATGGCTTCTGTCTTATGATCCATAAACGATCACAGAAATATTGGGTAAACTGAAAAAGAAAAGAATCCATGAAATACTATTCAATCTGAATAAGTAAATAATAAAGGTAAAGGTGTCAATTTAATATTGACCCCACTAATATCCTTTACATGTGGGTGGCACCGTACGTGTTTAAAGACACAATCTGGTATACCCTCATATGTTCTACAGCAGGAAACATGGATCTGTAGAGGATGGAGAATGGTGAAATCCTCCAAAATCTTTTTTTTAATGCTAGGACTAAACAATTTTAAACTTCCTCCATTATTACATTCTCCCAATTTATCATAAACAGTATATTTGTACACTGACAATATTTTAAAGTGAACTAAAATGACAATAAAACGATCAAATAAACAGTTGATTAAACTTGTCAAAAGCATGAAGTATGAATTTCTTCATGATGAACTGTGACTGATCAACAACGATGAATGTGTTGATGTTTGACCTCTTTTCTCCTCATCATAAACTCTCAGTATTGTTCCGACGGAGCTGATGGACGCTTTTCCCTCTGGCTCTCTGAGTCTTTTAACATCAAACTGACCCGTTTTTCGAATTGGACTAAAGTTTGGTCCATCTTCCTACCGAATTACGGTGTTAGTGACTCAGGGAGCCGCACGGGACCGTACAATTTTTTTATTTCGGTCCTGGACCGGCTGTTGCAACCACCGGTCACTCTGGGCGCTTCCTGCCGGCCAGGTGAGTCGTCGAGCTGGGAGACTACCCCACGTAGCCTCGGTGTTTTGTTTTTTTCCCCCTCCTCCCTTTTTGGACCCTTTCTGAACTGTGGTTTTACCTGGTTTCAAACAAGAATCGCACGGAAGGAATTTCACTGATTTTTTCTGCAGCATTTTGTTTGAATGACCTCGTGGTTTGGGGGGGGGGAGTGTACCTGGCCGAACCTGGACCAGAAAAAAAAACCGAGTTGGCTGTGGGGGACTTTGTTTGCATTAAAGCCGTTCTCAGCTGTGACCCGTTCGTTGCCTAAAGAGGAGGATCTGTACTTCTCCGTGGTATCACGGTGGGAGCCGCGCTCTGTGCTCAGCTGAGAGACGTGCGGCTGCACGCGGCTGCTTTGAAGTGCCTGATCTGGATGGGAGCAGGACTGAACCGAGCTGAGGATCAATTTGAAGCTGAAGCTTCACCTCCTCCATTGAGACTTGCTGTTTTTTCATTATTTTTTCATTTTATTCTTGGAGGTGGCTTTTTTGGCTGATAAGGAAACAGCCACATAATAAATATCTTACCTGATGTAGATAACTGTTTAAAGAGCCTCATTTGGAGAAAACAGTCATTTTCATTGAAAACATCCAACTGGCTCAGACAGCAGAGAGGTCGTGAAGCAGCGTGACGTGATGTGAGGCGCAGAAGATCAGGATCATCATTGTTTCGGTGCCTATTTCATACTGCTGTGAGCTGTTTGTTGATCAGACGAGCAGAGAGTGAAGCGCGGAGGAACTGGATCATCATTGGTGCCTGTTTCACACTGTTGTGAGCTGTTTCTGGATCAGACGAGCAGAGAGTGAAGCGCGGAGGATCATCATTGGTGCCTGTTTCACACTGTTGTGAGCTGTTTCTGGATCAGACGAGCAGAGTGTGACGTGTATCGCTGCGTATCAGGAGCTGCGTTGTTGGTGCTGTTCACGCTGTTGTCCCTTCCCTTTATTGACTTGAAACAGGCTTCAACCATGCCCTTAACTCCAGGAGGCCTTTCTGGCAGCTCACTCTGCTGTTTGCTACAAATTGTTTGTTTCTTTCCGTTGATTCTGGATCCAGCCTGTGTTCACCATGGCCACATCCATTCATATTCTCAAGGAGGCTGGATCCCCCCACATTCCTCCACAAATTTCTCCACAACGGAACTGTTTGACCACCTAATTTGTGACGCTTTATGGTCTGAGACTTTTCTGCATCATCCATATTACTGTCATTATTTTCAGTTCTCAGACTACCTGGAATCACTGAATCTTATCAACACATCAGGGACTGTCCATCACTGCAGCTTTCATTGTTTTTGGGTTCTGAATGATCGTGTCTTCATTAATGTTTCACATGGTTCAATTATGGGGGCAAAATGTCACACTGTTAACTCCTGTAATTACACATCAGTGACAAAGAAGTCAGGTAAATGTCTGATATTATTGTTGTTAATGATCTCAGGGATTCAGCCCAACCCAGGGCCAATTACTAACTATTGTACACCTAATGAGTTTAAAAATATTTCAGGTCTCCGTTTTCTGCATGTAAACGCTCGTAGCCTTCTAAAAAAACTTGATGAACTGAAAATCCTAATCACTTCTTCTGGGGCAGATGTGATCGTTATCTCTGAAACTTGGCTCAAAAAATCTGTTTCGAAAAATGACTTGGCAATCAATGAATTTAAGATCTATCGTTGTGATCGTAATAAAAAGGGAGGTGGAGTCGCTATTTACATCAGAGACTCTTTGGCTGCCACGATTGCGTCTAAAAAAACAATCGCAAACCAGTTTGAGGCTTTAGCTGTGAACATCAGTTTGAAAGGAGGTCAGCCCTTAACTGTTGTAGGTTGTTATCGTCCCCCCTCCGCAACACCTGAAGCTCTATCCTCCCTGACTGAATTCATAGGAAATTTAAAACACAATGAGATTGTTATGGCAGGAGATTTCAACATTGACTGGAATAAGTCGACCCCCCTCTGTGATAAATTCAGGGAATGTTGCCTATCTCTCAATCTAACACAACTTATCGATTCTCCCACCAGACCAAACTTAAAATGTCCCGAAAAATCTTCCACCTTAGATCTGTTTTTCACAAATGCACCTCACAAATTTCCTGGTATAGGTGTATTTGCTAACGTTTTGAGTGATCATTCCGTAATAGCAGCTCTTAGATCTACTAAACTTCCACCTGCTAAGCCCAGAATAATCCAAAAAAGGGATTTGAAACGTTTCTGTGAACAGTCATTCCTTTGGGATCTATCCCACTTTGATTGGCAACGTATCCTACAAATCAATGACGTGAACACCGCTTGGAACTATTTTCATGATAGTTTCATTGACTTTGTAAACAAACACGCTCCTTTTCGGCAGTTCAGGATAAAGGGCCGTGACAGCCCCTGGTTTACTCCTGAACTAGCTGATCTCCTGCACTGGAGAGATCATCTTTGGGCAGCAGCAAGAAAATCACACTCAGACACTGATTGGTTGAAATTTCGGCAGCTAAGGAATAAATGCACAACTGCCATCAAAGCTGCAAAACGTAACTACTTCTTATCTCAGACCTCCAAAAATCTAAACGATCCTAAAAAATTCTGGAAAACCATTAAATCTCTCTCAGGCACCCCCCAATCATCTGACCTCCCATCACAATTTCTTGTTGACTCTGTTCCTGTGTCAAATAAGCACGAGATCCTGAACTGTTTCAATAAACATTTTGTTGCTTCTAGTTCTTTATTTGATACAGTTACAAACGGAAAATCGGCCACTTTATCTAATAATCAAACTTCAACAAATCAAATCCCTCCTACAAGCCAACCATCTGTTAATCACACCTTCTCTTTTTCTCCATTCTCAGTCAGTGAGGTAAATAAACTGTTAAATGATCTTGATCCTAAAAAATCTGCAGGTCCAGATGAACTTCCACCTTATTTCTTAAGGCTGGCTGCTCATATCATCACAGTCCCTGTGACCCACATCTTTAATCTGTCCATAAGCCAAAACACCATTCCGGATGCTTGGAAAACAGCCTTTGTTCTTCCTTTGCTGAAGGGAGGTGACCCCACCTCATTGAACAATTATCGACCGATCTCTAAACTCTGCATCTTAGCCAAGGTTCTAGAAAAACTGATAAACTCTCAGATCAAAAACTATCTGGACTCATTTAACATCTTACCTCTCCATCAATCTGGTTTCAGGAAAAAACACAGCACAACAACTGCTTCTCTGAAGGTTCTGAATGATGTTGTTGAAGCATTGGATGCTAAGGACTATTGTAGTGATACAGACGGTGGTCTTTGATACACCTTCGTCTCTTTGATATGTCTCAGTGACACCTTTTCACTGATACTCTCAGAAAAAAAGCATTGACACTATTTTATTACATTATTTTGAATCAAAACACAATAAGTCATAAGAGACTCTCTTATTCCTCTATTTTTGTGTTAATGAATAACCTTGTGTTACTTGTATAAGCATTATTGAATTCAATGTTTGTTAAGTCAAAGACTGTTTAATTCAAACTGTTTAATTCAAGTTGGAAATCCAATGTTATTTCAAAATAATGATCACTTCTTCATATGATGAATCAAACGGTGAAAGTGAATTAATATGTCAGACTGAACTCGATCAGTTTTGTTAGAAGTTAGAACACAGTTTTAATCAGTTGTTTTATGAAGCTGGCTCCAGTCTAATCTGTTTCTCTGTCTTCATTCTAAACAACTTCTTCTCTGTTCTAAAAACTGATCTTCTCCTATCCGAGTGACCTTCATCCACTGGTTTGTTTGGACCAATCAGAGAAGAACAACAAGTCACTGATCTCGGATCCTTCCTTAAAGTTCTAAGCTGTTGCTGGAACTGACGGAGTTTGCTGAGGACCTCAATGCCATGAGGTTCCCCAAAGAACTGATGATCGTCTGGTCAACACGCTAATGACCACGTCATTCAGTTAAAGACTTATAACATGCCAAGTTATAAGTCATCTTCAACAGCTGAAAAAGCTCTCTTTTATTGACATTCCTTTAAGGAACGTCTTATCTTGAAAACAACACCAGGAGCTGCCGTTACTTTCGGTTCGAGTCAAGGCGCACGTCTGGAGACGCTGAGAATGGTAAACGAACTGACCAAACTGGACCGAGGGAGACTGACCATCTTCACGAGGTAAAAGTCGTCAAATGCTTTGCCAAGGGTACCAACGTGTAGCCGAGTTCAGCCGGAGAGCTGCCATGCTTCTGGTTAAACACATCAAGATAACTCCCTGACTCTTAACTTTTCTTCCTCCATTTTTCTCCTCCTAAACCTTTATCTTCCTAAGCCAGAAACTAAGTTAATGTACCTGCAGAATTGAAATGAGTAAAATATCATCCTTTACTTGTTCTGTTGTTCCTATGTTTCATCTATGCTGAAGTTAATTATAGGAAAAATGATCAACCAATCATGTGTAAATATGTTAACTTGTAATTTATGATTTGTTATTAAATGATTCTACCTTTGGTAGGTCAAACATAATAACGTTTCCTGTGAATTACATCTGGTCAAGGTATAGAATTATTGGTATTAAGCTGAAAAAGAGAGAACCCGTTTAATTAATGATGTATTTTTGTGTCAGTCTAAACCCTGCCAATTTATACATCTAAAATATAGGTAAGTCAGTAAACTGACCCCTTCCTATATTACTACATTGGTGGCCCGTGAACAGGTCTCTGAAAGTTTGATATTTAATATTTCTGTACTTTGAATGTTGGCATAATTTTGTCCAAGTTTTAGACTCTGAAAACGATAGTTTTTTGGCTGGGAAAGTGTGTCAGAGCTGCAGGAAACTGCTGGTTAATGTCACTTGTAGCTGAGGAATTGTCTTTACTCAACTTTTAAACGTGTGTTGAAGTTTTTGGGTTAAAATTTGATGTTGCTGTGTGGTTCTGGTTCTGAGTCGTTTGGACTCTTTGCTGACGTGTCACAGATAAAAGCGCATCTACGTTTGACCGCCGTGTCAAAACTGTGCCTATAAGAGCTTCATGGTTCATCTGAAAATTGCTGTCGAGTGGTATCGTTACATTTTAAGCAGGAATAATAGCATTTTGTGTCTGAAGCTGTCGGATCTGGTTCTGACCCGGTCCAGTTGTTAGCTCTGACGTGTTGCTGCAGATACGGTAATAAGTCCTTCTTGGCGACATTTATCTTGCTATTTTTACTGGGCGCAGCTTGGTAAAACTGTTCTGATGTGAAACGATTCGTTCACAGAATTTTTGTGGTGAATTTTAGCGTTTTATGAGTTGAAAAAGAGTCTAGGTTTGATAAGCTATATGCTGACGCTACGTTCATAACATCTGTTGTCATGCTGTGGTTGGTTCAAGGTGATCACGTGATACGCAGTTGATCGTCAAATTTCAGTTTTGTTCACACAATTCTGACAGATTATCTGGCTTGTTTCGTTTTTAGGCATAAAATATCGTCAGAAACTGTTTAACCGCGGTGTTTTGGGATATTTAAAGGGGTTTTAGAGCGTTTAGACGTCGGTAGAACTCAAACGTCCGACTGCACGCACGTCCCTAAATGCAACACGAACGACACGTCAACGGAAGTGACGTACCCAGATAGAGAAAAAAAGGAAAAAGATCGTTTCTTTTTATATCTAAAAAATCCACAGAACTTGTTCTAAACATTTTAAACAAATCCATTCGTTTCTTAAATGAACGTTTGTTTAGGCGATTGTCACATCCAGGCTAAAACTCATCCCAAAAGTTGACGTTTATCCGATTTAGTTTAACGCTACGGCTAAATGCTAAAAGGTAGTCAACGCGGCCTTAGAGCCAACAGCGCCTCTATAGCGGCCAGAATGAGTAATTACAGTCACATTGTGGTAATTTAAGCTTTAAAAACCTGCAATCTGCTGGTTAAAAGTATGAGAACAGGAAACATTTACACAGAATAGATGCTAAACCCTCTGCATTTATTTTAAAACATCTGTTAAAGTTATTCTGTGCACTCCAGTTTATTTTAAATAAAAAGTTTAAAATAACTAACAAACAGCATCTGCTGACTTGATTTTCACAAAAAATCAAAACAAAGATAGCAGAACAAATTTGAGGATGTCAAATAACAACAAATTAATAAAAATCACTGATTTTTATTTGGAATAACATCTGTAATGTTATGTTGAGCATACAAAAACTCCAGTTTATTTTAAATAAAAAAATATTTAAAATAACAAACAAGAAATCCTATTTTCACTCCTGATAACTGTCAAAATACAGCAAAACAGTTTAGCCAAACTGCAATACATCTTTTTAAGGCATGATGGAGCAGCTTCCTGGGAACATTTTAGTGTGAATATTGCATTTATTTCAAATCTTTTAAAAGGGTTTGAGTAAGTAAAACGAAAATCATGCTTGGCTTAGTTAGTAACTGTTGTTAAAAAATAAGTTATATATAAAGTTAACACTGCAAGAGGGCATTTAACTTTTACAGGTTCATTAAGGGTAAGTCCTGAAAGAAGGTACCTATGAATAGAAATACTTATTACACGGTGAAACACTTAAACCACACAGCTGGTTAGTTTGATTGACTCAGTGCTACATTAAAAGTGAAGATTTATTTGCACACATTAAAATACGAACTGTCTTATTGATTTTCACAAAAAATCAAAACAAAGATGGAAGTTCAAGAAGGTGCGCGTCCAAGGCTCATACAGTATGTGCCTCTAGTAGACTCATACATCAAAGGATCCGAAGAGGGACCCCGAAGCCGAGGACCTGCTCCCCCTGCACCTCGCACAGAGAGAAAATCTCTCTCATTGTGTGGTGACTACTTAGCTGCCCGAAATGTCTTGCAGAAAAAAGATGAACATCCTTTGCATTTCTTTGACAGAATTTTCAAGGCGTATTCAGGCGACATAAAGGAACCGGGACTTGAAGAGCAGACGCTTTTCAAATCTGTTTTCAGAAATAATCTAATCTCTGATATTAGATTCAAGTTGCCATTGTACACCTGGTGTCAATTAGAAGTAACATCTTTGGATGAAATCAAACAGGGTGCTGTAACGGTCTTTGAGGCTCACATGCAAAGCAAAACACCCTCTGAGGTGTGCCCAGGTCAAAAGGTCGTATCCCAGTCGCTAAAAATAGAAGAGGTTCTCTCTCCTACAGAAAGCGAGAATAAACACTGTCGTATTAAAGGCCCTCTGACTTCAGAAGAGAGGGAGAACATACGTCGGTTGTTGGAAGAGTTGGGTAATGCAAGCAAGAATAAACAAGATTTTCAAACTGACAAACAACGAAAGGTTGGTGCCAGCCGGAACGGTGACTCACAATGGTTTAAAGGGAGCCCCGCTCCTAAAGCACCTCAGATTGAAGAATCTGAGACAAGCGATGAACCACAAAAGGTAGGTGTTCACTCTTTAAGAGACCCAAAATGGTTCAGAACGAACCAGGTGGGTGAAAACCAAGGTCTACCGGTGGGTGAACTTCAAAAGAAATTGAAGTATGAGGACCTAAACTCGTGTAACTATGCGTGGTCCCAACAGAAACCCCCGAGCCTTGGAACTGCACCTCCCGCGCCTCGAACAGAACAGTTCGAGACAGGCAAAGAGTCACGAATGTCCCGGAATAATGGCCCAACACCTCTATTCTCGGAAGAGACAGAGGAAGTAAGTTGTTTGTTGGTAGATTTGAATGTTACAGTGCTTGACCAACCTGATACAATGAGTGGCGTTATCATTGATAATGACACTAACAACATTGACCTACCTGGAGCGATGTGCAACACTATCTTTCACAAAAACTCAGAGCTAACAGTTAACATTAATAACATTAACACAGATGCCACAGATGTTGACAATAAAGATGCTGATAGCAAACAAAATGCTGACAGTCAACAAGATCCTGAAGGTCATGACACGGTCTGTCTAACAGATGGTACCGCAGAAGGCACGGATGACTCCCCAACCGAAATCACAAGCCTGGTAAGTGAACCTTCAAATAGAGATGAGGCAGAAGAGACACAACAGTTGGACCCAACTCTGTCCCGACATGAGAACCTCCTCTGCGAGCTGGAACAATCAGCACTCACTGAACACTACCTACCACAGGTAGAAGATGGTGTGGAGATCCACGGATCCTACACCGAAGACGTTGTACTGTCCTCTGGGACAGATAAATCAGCAATCAGCCAAGCTTTCGACAAAACCTTGGTTCAAGAGCATTTGAGTCTAGATCTAATCAGAAAGGACATAGTTTCTACAGACTCAAAGAACCCCTCTTCAGTCAAGAAGTGGGAGAACTCACACAACGACAGTGACCTGTCGCAGTCTGACAAATCAGACACACCTGCGACTGCGCCGACAGTTGTGACACACCTGAATTACACAGAAAGAGGTAAACGTAAGAAGAAACGTTGGCCGAAACCTAAAAGGTTCCTGTGTACTGTCTACTCTCAGCTGCGAAAACAGCTTAAACTAAACATTGGCATCCTAACTTGTGCCCATGGACGGACGTCCTCACCTGTGTTCGTGGTCCCCCATGACCTCAGGGGGGTGATGTTAGGTCATGCCCAAGACAAAGACAAAGATTTCAATAACCCCACAAACGACAAAGATCTCGCAAACTCACAGACTTCATGGGAAATTAAGGTCGTCCAAGCACACGATAGTAAATAAACTAAACAGTTTAAACTATATTAGTTGCTAAAAGAAACCGTTCCAACTAGAACTTAGAAACGCTAAGTCTAAAAACCCACAACAAAAAACTAACCTTAACAACCGTTTAAATCTGCAGGATTTAATTGACATCGGTTATAAAGCTAAGACCTGTTTTTATTGTGTGATACACGTGGAATCTGACGACCAGAGTGAGTTGAAGCAGTAAAACGTTGTTTTCTAGTTGCTTAATTGCTACTTTTGTTGTTATTGAAACTTGGTATTGTTTTCTGAACACTCCCAGCCAAAAAGGTTTTGTATTAACATTGGTTAATGAATGATATGGATTTAACTATGCCAACATACAGTTCGTTTTGTTAAATCTCAATCGTCGAAGAGTCAATGTAGTTTAAAGCTACTCAAGGTACCATAAACTACACTGGTCTCACAATTTCTAAATTGAACCGATTCGATCGTTTCTATTCTAGATTGTCTATTCATTTTGATGAGTCTCGCCATAGACTTCAAAATTTATAGGGAATACCAAATCCTACGTCGTCGTCTTAAAGGACAACAGACATTTAGACCAAACTATATTTTCTTTTCTATTTTAGTTTAACTTTAAGCTAAGTTATGAATGGAGGAATAGTTTGGAAGAAGAGGCCTTTGTTACAGAAGCCCTCCTGAACCGTCTATAGACGTAGATCCCTATATTTAACTTTTGATGCATGATCCACCCCTTAATTGGTAGTTATAGCTGATCTAAACCATGATAGCTTACATACCAGGTGCATATAGGTAAGGCTAATGTAAAATCCCAATCATAAGCCCACCTAAAAACCACATAATTGCATGACACATAGAACCAGAGTGGCACTGACTGGAAACCAACCAGCCAACAACCTTCGATGTGGGGACCTGCAGCTCCAACGCTTGGTCTTCAACCTTCATCCAAGGGTCGCCTCCTCTGCGTCAATCGAGGGATCCCCTCTACATGCTGATAAAAACAATTGTTGCTGATGAAATCAACAACTCTAATCGATATGGAATTACCGTTGTGGAATTACCGCTGTGGATTATAAGACTTTGTTTTCCAAAGGATTAAAAGCTTTCCGCTATGGGATTACCTACAAACAGTATGGAATTTCCAAAAACATTATGGGATTATAATTTTTGATTTTTTCCACTTGCTGGATTACATCAAGATCAGAGACATTTGGTGGTATCCTTTCGTGTTGGAACTCATCTCCATGGACGGGCGATGACTTCCAAAAGGGGGGACTGTAGTGATACAGACGGTGGTCTTTGATACACCTTCGTCTCTTTGATATGTCTCAGTGACACCTTTTCACTGATACTCTCAGAAAAAAGACATTGACACTATTTTATTACATTATTTTGAATCAAAACACAATAAGTCATAAGAGACTCTCTTATTCCTCTATTTTTGTGTTAATGAATAACCTTGTGTTACTTGTATAAGCATTATTGAATTCAATGTTTGTTAAGTCAAAGACTGTTTAATTCAAACTGTTTAATTCAAGTTGGAAATCCAATGTTATTTCAAAATAATGATCACTTCTTCATATGATGAATCAAATGGTGAAAGTGAATTAATATGTCAGACTGAACTCGATCAGTTTTGTTAGAAGTTAGAACACAGTTTTAATCAGTTGTTTTATGAAGCTGGCTCCAGTCTAATCTGTTTCTCTGTCTTCATTCTAAACAACTTCTTCTCTGTTCTAAAAACTGATCTTCTCCTATCCGAGTGACCTTCATCCACTGGTTTGTTTGGACCAATCAGAGAAGAACAACAAGTCACTGATCTCAGATCCTTCCTTAAAGTTCTAAGCTGTTGCTGGAACTGTCGGAGTTTGCTGAGGACCTCAATGCCATGAGGTTCCCCAAAGAACTGATGATCGTCTGGTCAACACGCTAATGACCACGTCATTCAGTTAAAGACTTATAACATGCCAAGTTATAAGTCATCTTCAACAGCTGAAAAAGCTCTCTTTTATTGACATTCCTTTAAGGAACGTCTTATCTTGAAAACAACACCAGGAGCTGCCGTTACTTTCGGTTCGAGTCAAGGCGCACGTCTGGAGACGCTGAGAATGGTAAACGAACTGACCAAACTGGACCGAGGGAGACTGACCATCTTCACGAGGTAAAAGTCGTCAAATGCTTTGCCAAGGGTACCAACGTGTAGCCGAGTTCAGCCGGAGAGCTGCCATGCTTCTGGTTAAACACATCAAGATAACTCCCTGACTCTTAACTTTTCTTCCTCCATTTTTCTCCTCCTAAACCTTTATCTTCCTAAGCCAGAAACTAAGTTAATGTACCTGCAGAATTGAAATGAGTAAAATATCATCCTTTACTTGTTCTGTTGTTCCTATGTTTCATCTATGCTGAAGTTAATTATAGGAAAAATGATCAACCAATCATGTGTAAATATGTTAACTTGTAATTTATGATTTGTTATTAAATGATTCTACCTTTGGTAGGTCAAACATAATAACGTTTCCTGTGAATTACATCTGGTCAAGGTATAGAATTATTGGTATTAAGCTGAAAAAGAGAGAACCCGTTTAATTAATGATGTATTTTTGTGTCAGTCTAAACCCTGCCAATTTATACATCTAAAATATAGGTAAGTCATTAAACTGACCCCGTCCTATATTACTACACTATTGTGCTGCACTTTTCTTAGACCTGTCTAAAGCTTTTGACACTGTGGATCATAACATCCTGTGTCATAAGCTCTCAGAAATCGGTTTCTCTGATCACACCATCGGTTGGTTTTCTAACTATCTTTCCAATCGGAGGCAATGTGTTCAACATAACGGTGCTTCTTCCAGCTATTTAACAGTTAAAAATGGTGTACCACAAGGCTCAGTTTTAGGACCAACTCTCTTTACAATCTACATAGCTAATGTAGGTCACTGCATCCCTGATGCATCCTTACATTTCTATGCTGATGATACAGTTGTTTATTGCCGAGCTAAAACAGTAGCTAAGGCTTTCCAGTTACTGCAATCCGCTTTTGACATCATCCAGTCAGATTTGTTCCGTCTCAAACTTGTCCTAAATGCTGATAAAACAAAAGGGATGTTTTTTTCAAATAGGAAGGCGGTTCCAGCAGATCCTCCTCTGATTTTATCTTCAAATGGTGTCCCTATTGAGTTTGTTGATTCCTATAAATATCTGGGTATCCTGATCGATTCACATCTCTCTTTTAAACTCCACGTGGAAAACCTAGTGAAGAAATTGAAAGTTAAACTGGGTTTCTTTTTCAGAAACAGATCCTGTCTAACACTGAATGTTAGGAAACGCCTTGTATCTGTGACTTTCCTTCCCTCCATTGATTACGGTGACATTCTCTACATGAATGCTCCTACAAGCACCCTGCGGATGTTGGATGTGGTCTATCATGGTGCACTAAGATTCATAACTGGTTGTGATTATCGTACCCACCACTGCACCCTGTATTCACTGGTTAACTGGACATCATTAACCTCACGCAGACTCTTCCACTGGTACATTTTCATCTTTAAATCACTTCTTGGTCTGCTGCCCTCATACATCTCCTCCTACATGTCTTTGCGTGAGTGCAGCTACAGTGTGCGCTCTCAGGACATGATTACCTGCAGTGTTCCGTCAGTGAGGACTGAACTTGGAAAAAGGGCCTTCTCCTACTCTGCTCCTGCTTCATGGAATATCTTACAAAAAGATCTGAAGCTCTCGACCTTGACTTCTCTAAATGGTTTTCAGAATCTGTTGGAATCCTGGCAAAAACCAATGCAGATTTGTTCCTGTCTTTGATTTTATACGTCTACCTTATAATGTTTTGCTAGTTTTTTGATACTTTGTTAAAAAAAAAAAATCTTTTGTTTTTTCTCTCTTTTTGTTTTCTATTGTTTATTGTTTGTTTGTTTATTGTTTAATGAAATTCTATCACTGCTGTTCATTGTTCTTTAGTTTTAGCAGGTCGCTTTCGTAAATGAGCCCATGAGGTTCAAAAGATTTACCTGACTAAATAAAGGTTGAATGAAAAAAAATTGTGTCTCGGAGTTTTCATTGTTTTGAAATAGACATGACATCATTTTCTTCCTTTCATTGTTACCTGTTTGGCAGTTTTGTTGACATTTTGTAACAACAGATCCTTCACCTTTGTCAGACAACGTC
>JBBPBX010045636.1:13002-26942 GCA_038048925.1 Garcialebias charrua | reverse complement strand
GATGAAGCTCCACGTGGACCATACATCTGGTGTTGCTGTGAAAACATGCATTCCTAAATGTAACATGTGCTTACCTTTAGTTTGAATAAAACAGTTGCACTAAGATTCACCTTCTTTATTTCAATAATTAAGATACGCTGTTTAGTGTCTAATAATGAGAAACATTTCAAAAGAGTTGAAACTGAATACAATATGAGAACTGTTGTTGATTTTATGTCTTTTAATGAAAATGAAAATGATTTGGCTACAGAATGAATACCAGATCAAAACACTCTTCAACAAGGAATTATGGAGCCGAGCGCAGTTTCTGATTTTAGACAAACTGGATTCAGTCCTCGTCATGTGGGAACACCCGACTGAAGCAAGCAGCCAACCCCTCCGAAATCCAAGACCCAGGCGTACAGTTCAGGCCTTCCTGAAAAAAGAAATAATTCAATAGAACAAATGTAGTAATACCCAAAAGATGAACTTGTGTTATGGAATATTTTCTGTACAGACAGCATCCCACTGCTTTATTCACATGAGAGTAACAGGGAGCTAAAATCATAAAAAACTGATAGTTCTAGTCTGACAATGTTGCAGTGTTCAAATATTATGTACTGTATATTAAATACAGTGTGTGTGTGTGTGTGTGTGTGTATCATGCATATACATTAAGTATATACAGTATGTATGTATATATTGTATATACAGTGTGTATACAGTATATACACATACAGTGTATGTATGTACTGTACTGTTTAAGTATTACACATGTATTTATATTATTTACCGACAGATTTATCTCTGATTTAATGACAGGTCATGTTTTGAGACCTGCTGTCATTGTTGACCTGGTCTGTCTTGGAAAAATGTGGGTGTGTAAACTGTCTCAATCGTATCTAACCAGCTAAATAAAGGTTTAACTAAAATAACACATCCTGACAACAAACAGTCCAGGCTCAACACGGGACCAGAACCAGAACTTTGTTGTGTTACCCTGTGGAAGTTAACATGTAAAGTAGCAACATGCCAAGCTAACCACAGCAGTAGAGATGCTAAATCATGAAAAAAAAAAAACAAAAAAACAGCTCCAACACACAGACAGTTATACTCTAACATTGTTCTGACATTGTTTCACAAAATGATTTATATAGAATATTTTGTTTACCGGACAAAAGGTGATCGGAGCACGACGTCTTCGACAGCAGATCCTAGCTGGAGGAGGAGCTGCGTATCAGCTACTCCGATGGAGATAAATCCTTCACGTTTTTATATTTTTGGGATTAAGTGAGAACTGCGCTTTGCCCAAACGTCTACCAGGTTGTAACATCCTCTAACCCAGCAAGAAACAACAAAAAAATAAAAAAAATAAAAACAAGAGAAAATTAACTGGTGTGCAGGCATGCATTCATCAACAAAAACACCGGTAGCTTACTTCTGCCGGAAGTATAATACCGGGAGGGGGTGGTACCGGCCTGTCATGGCAGCCCACATACGCTCTTGCCGAATAAGGTGGATATCCCAAGTCGATTTTGGCCCCAGGGACGTCATCTTAATAGAAGTTTACATGGACAAATGCATTAGAGGTAGCTATGATGCATGCAGTCTGCTGCGTTGTTTGCCCGACATCTGGGTCTGGATTCCCCACAATTCCCATGATGTCATCCCTGATCAACGCTATTATGCAACTGGTTTCCCCTTTGTATCAGTGTGTATGCTTTATTATTTTTGTTATTTTTTCACCCTACATTAAAACAGAGACATTTTGTGTTTCAATACAATGTGTTTTTCAGCTCCAGTTTTCCCTCATTCATGAACAAGACCCAGAGATACTTAAACTCCTCCACTTGGAGCAGGACCTCCTCCCCGACCCGGAGAGGGCATGCTACCCTTTTCCGGCTCAAGACCATGGCCTCGGATTTGGAGGAACTGATCCTCATCCCGGCCGCATCACACTCGGCTGCAAACCGCTCCAGCGAAAGCTGTAGATCACGATCTGATGAAGCCAATAGGACCACATCATCTGCAAAAAACAGAGAAGCGATTCTAAGGCCACCAAAACGGATCCTCTCAACACCTTGGCTGCGCCTAGAAATTCTGTCCATAAAAGTTATGAACAGAATCGGTGACAAAGGGCAACCTTGGCGGAGTCCAACTCTCACTGGAAACGAGCCTGACTTACTGCCGGCAATGCGGACCAAGCTCTGACACCGGTCGTACAGGGACCTAACAGCCCATATCAATGGGTCTGGTACCCCATACTCCCGGAGTACCCCCCACAGAACCCCCCGAGGGACGCGGTCGAATGCCTTCTCCAAGTCCACAAAGCACATGTAAACTGGTTGGGCAAACTCCCACGTACCCTCCAGGACCCTGCTGAGGGTGTAGAGCTGGTCCAGTGTTCCACGACCAGGACGAAAACCACACTGCTCCTCCTGAATCCGAGGTTCGACTATCCGACGGACCCTCCTCTCCAGAACCCCTGAATAGACCTTACCAGGGAGGCTTAAGAGTGTGATCCCCCTATAGTTGGAACTAGGGCTGGGCGATATGGAAAAAATCATATATCACGATATGGACTTTTTTATATCACGATAACGATATATATCACGATATATACAACACGATGTGTGTGTGTCTGTACAGGAAAAATTTGGACCAAAGTTTTTTTATTTTATTATTTTACTACAGATAGTTACAATTATAAGAATGTGAACAAAAAGAACAAGGAAATTTGGACCAAAGTAGAAACTAGATCTACCTAAGATCTACCTTAATTCAAGGAGTACGATTATGGAATGACTTAATGCCAAATGACAAATGTTAAGGAAGCCAAATCATTCCTTGTATTTAAGAAACTGGTAAAAAATGAATTGCTAAAAAAATAAATGAATCTAATTTAATGTGTGATATATGTGAATTGAAAATTGACTGAGTTATTTACTTATTTTGTTATTATAGAAAATATTGTTTGAACTGTTATTAGATGAATAAGGAGCAGATTTAATAAGATTTATTCTTCATCTGCTACCTTTCATTTTATTTTTTATTTTTTTCTATTATGAATACGTTAATTGTTGTATTTCATATTATAAAATGAATAAACTAACAAACAAACAAACAAACAACTCCTTTTCTACTTTGGTCCAAATTTTTCCTGCAGGTGGCGGTAAAACAACAGCTGCTAATGAAACTCACGAAGAAGAAATCCGCTCTGAAGTTTGAGTAAACAAAGCAAGAAACAGAAAAGAGAAAACGTTGCGTTTGATTGCGGTTCTGTTGTGTCTCTGGTCTGTTTTGTATTGGTTAACTGGACCCGAGTTCGGACTCGGTTGGACTCTTGGTTCGTGTCCTCTGGACCCATTTTGTCAACGAGTTTCACCGGAGCGAAATAATGGAAGCTAACAAGGTGAGCTTCCCCCTCTTTTTGGTAAAAGTTCTTCCTTGGGCTGCCTGCGCAGCTGTTTTCTCCTTGTTGAGACACCGGCCGGCTTCATGCGCCTGCGGCTCTGTTGCTCTCGAGTTTAACAACGTAAAGCATGCGTCGCAAACCCGCGCGTGCGTCAAACAAAGCAGCGCCGTCATCTCGCAAAACCCCATATGAAGCTTCTTTGCGACAGTTATTTTTTTATTCTTATTTATCACGATAGAGACGATAGAAGGAAAGTAGCACGATAGACACGTTTCTATCGTCCCCACGATATATATCGTCATATCGCACAGCCCTAGTTGGAACACACCCTACAGTCCCCCTTTTTGAATAGGGGAACCACCACCCCAGTCTGCCAATCCAAGGGAATTGCCCCCGATGTCCACGCAATATTGCAGAGTGGCGTAAGCCAACACAACCCCACAACATCCAGAGCCCTAAGGAACTCAGGGCGAATCTCATCCGCCCCCGGAGCCCTGCCACCACAGAGCTTTTTAACCACCTCGGTGACCTCAGCACCAGATATTGGAGAGCCTGACCCAAAGTCTCCAGGCTCCGTTTCTTCAGTGGAAGACGTGCCAGTAGGATTGAGGAGGTCTTCGAAGTATTCCGCCCACCGACTCACAACATCCCGAGTTGAGGTCAACAGCACGCCATCCCCACCATAAATGGTGTTGGTCGCGTACCGCTTTCCCCCCCTGAGACGCCGGATGGTGGACCAGAATCGCCTCGAAGCCGTACGGAAGTCATTCTCCATGGCCTCTCCGAACTCCTCCCACGCCCGAGTTTTTGCCTCAGCAACCACCCGAGCCGCATGCCGCTTGGACTGTCGGTACCTATCTGCTGCTTCCGGGGTCCCACAGGCCAAAAAGGCCCAATAGGACTCCTTCTTCAGCTTGACAGCATCCCTCACCGCCGGTGTCCACCACCGGGTTCGAGGGTTGCCACCACGACAGGCACCAACAACCTTGCGGCCACAACTCTGATAAGCTACCTCGACAATAGAGGCGCGGAACATGGCCCACTCGGACTCAATGTCCCCCGCCTCCCTCGGAACGTGTTCAAAGCTCTCCCGGAGGTGGGAGTTAAAGCTCCGTCTTACGGGAGACTCTGCCAGACGTTCCCAGCAGACCCTCACAATACGTTTGGGTCTGCCAGGTCTGACCGGCATCCTCCCCCACCATCGGAGCCAACTCACCACCAGGTAGTGGTCAGTTGACAGCTCCGCCCCTCTCTTCACCCGAGTGTCCAGGACATGCGGCCGCAGATCAGATGAGACGACAACAAAGTCGATCATCGAACTGCGACCTAGGGTGTCCTGGTGCCAAGAGCACATATGTACACCCTTATGCCTGAACATGGTGTTCGTTATGGACAATCCATGACGAGCACAGAAGTCCAATAACAGAACACCACTCGGGTTCAGATCAGGGGGGCCGTTCCTCCCAACCACACCCCTCCAGGTCTCACTGTCATTGCCCACGTGAGCGTTGAAGTCCCCCAGTAGAACAAGGGAGTCCCCAGGAGGCGCACTCTCCAATACCCCCTCCAAGGACTCCAAAAAGGGTGGGTAATCTGCGCTGCCGTTTGGTGCATAGGCACAAACAACAGTCAGAGCCCGTCCCCCCACACGTAGGCGAAGGGAGGCTACCCTCTCGTTCACCGGGGTGAACCCCAACGTACAGGCACCAAGATGGGGGGCAACAAGTATGCCCACTCCTGCTCGGTGCCTCTCACCAGGGGCAACTCCAGAGTGGAAGAGTGTCCAACCCCTCTCAAGGAAAACTGGAGCGTGAGATCGATAGGTGGATAGGTGCAGCATCCATAGTGAAGGGGGCACTGTACCGGTCTGTCGTGGTGAAGAGAAAGCTGAGTCGAAAGGCAAAGCTCTCAATTTACAGATCGATCTACGTTCCCACCCTCATCTATGGTCATGAGCTTTGGGTTGTGACCGAAAGAACGAGATCTCGGATACAAGCGGCTGAAATTAGTTTTCTCCGCAGGGTGTCTGGACTCTCCCTTAGAGATAGGGTGAGAAGCTCAGTCATCCGGGAGGGACTCGGAGTAGAGCCGCTGCTTCTCCACATCGAGAGGAGCCAGTTGAGGTGGCTCGGGCATCTGGTTAGGATGCCTCCTGGACGCCTCCCTGGTGAGGTGTTCCGGGCATGTCCCACCGGGAGGAGACCCAGAGGAAGACCCAGGACACGCTGGAGGGACTATGTTTCTCGGCTGGCCTGGGAACGCCTTGGGATTCCCCCAGAGGAGCTGCTCCATGTGGCTGGGGAGAGGGAAGTCTGGGCCTCCCTACTTATGGTACATCCAGACCAAATGCGTTTTCAACTGCAGGAGCGTCCGGTTTACATGCAAAGTCAATGGGGGACGCGCCTCCAGGCGCGTCTTGGCATCGGGCGTCACGTCACGTGCGTGTTGAGCGTGCTGGAAAGCGTTTTCCGTGCACGTGAACCCGCGTCAGCCTCCAAAGCACGCCTTGAAAATGTTGATGATTTCGCCGTTCAAACTCGTGAACGTGTGTGTCAACCAATCAGGGAGAGTCGGGGGGAGTAGAGAGGGGGAGAGTCCGCTATGTGACGCGGAAACGAGGGGACGGGTATTGCGCAACTATGTGACGTATTGTTTGTGGGACACAGAAAAAACCCGCAAAGTCGTGTACTATGGAAGAGAAACTCATTGTAGCTGTGTGTTCGCGACAAGTCCTTTACGACCAGTCAAGTCTGCTCTACAGAGACAGAAATAAAAAGGTCCTTGCCTGGCGGAGTGCAGTGAGGAACTCGGTATACCGGTAAGCTCCTCCCACCCCCCCGCCGCCACGCCGCCGCAGCTTCGCGTTCTGGTCTGGACACCACTGGGTCCAGTGCGTCCACTTGCGTGCGTGACGAGCTTTTTTGCCGTTGAAAAGCCGTTCGGTGTGGACGTACCATTAGGCTGCTACCCCCGCGACCTGACCCCGGATAAGCGGAAGAAAATGGATGGATGGATTGATGGATGGATGGTGTTTTTCAGCCCTGTCAGCTGTTATTTTTATCAGTAAATGAAACCCCTCCCAGAGTGAGCTGAGATATGGGCTGGTGCCAGGAAAGGAAGAAAAAGAACGTCATACAGAGCAGTCAATTTTACACACTAACACCAGAGAATGCCTGAAGATGGTGCCAATAATTTGGTCCAGACTTATTCTTTCACAGTCATGCAAATGTGCATTTCACAGCAGGAGATTCCCTTACTGAGATGAGCTCTCACAGCTGGGAATACTCCATCCAACTCAGGCTAAAACAAGATGCAAAAAATCATCATAGCTTTACAATCTTGAAGGCATGTCAAGAATAGTGAGTAAGACTTTATATGTATCTGAAATGATCGCTAGTTTTGAATTTATTTTAGTAATAATATATCTACTTAAATATTGAACAGTATTAAAGAGTGAGTGAAAAATAAAATGAAAATCGAGGGAAAACAAAAAAGCTAAATGAAGCAACAAGATCTAATGCTTAGACATGCTCAATAAGTCAACTCTTTCTGTCAGGGAGGTGGCTGTGTGATCTATACCAAATGGTAGGAGCTAAGGCTGTGGACTTTTTCACATGCACCCGTTCACAACAAGTTTAGAACATCTGAAGAGATAAAGTTTAGATTGCTGTACAGTGGATTGGAAGGATATGGTGGACAAAGGTGGATTGTTCTCTTCAGGTCGAGGGTGAGGTTCTGCCTCAAGTGGAGGAGTTCAACTATCTTGGAGTTTTGTTCACGAGTGGAGCGTGAGATTGACAGATGGATTGGTGCAGCATATGCAGTATTGTGAACTCTGTTCCAGTCCATTAGGGTGAAGAAGGAGCTGAGATGTAGGCAAAACTCTCTGTTTACTGGTCGGTCTATGTTCCTACCCTCAACTATGGTCACAAAGTCTGGGTAGTGACCGAAAGAATGAGATTGCAGATACAGGCAGTTGAAATGAGTTTCATCTGCAAGGTAACAGCATGGTACTGTTAGCAGCTGCAGAGATAGGGTGAGAAGTTCAGTTATCCGGGAGAGACTCAAGCCTTGTTTACATGGACACGATGGGGGGTAAACGTAGATTTTTGCGTATGTTAGAGGAAAAGATCCGCGTTGACACTGGCAAATTCTGTGTTTACATGCATCCGCTGGAATCCCCCCCCCCCTCATGAATCTGCTGTAGTTACCATGCCAGGTCAGTAGATGACGCTGTGAATTTTTGAACCTTCACCTAATGCGCATGCGTGCTGCCTCAGTCTGCTTTCCTCTGGGGCTAAAAGTTCAGCTAACAAAAACTTAACAAGTTAAAGCTGGAATTTGGATAAGAGTCGACAGATTTGACGCCAAGCGGGACCTGCTACATCTAACAAGCTCCACACCGGTTGCTGAGTGGACCAGAACTGAGTTGACAAAGTCAAAGTCAAAGTCAAAGTCAACTTTATTGTCAGAACTGCAATATGTACAGGACATACACAGGACCGAAATTGCATTTCTCTCAGTCCCTCGGTGCAACAGTAACCATCTAAACACTAAACACTAAAACATTTAATACACATAAGCATAAAATAGTAAAAAAGTGTAACACTGTCCTGAGTTTTTTCATAATAGTATAAAAGTATGAAAATTAACACCAACACTGAAACACCAAACACCCCTAAAACACCAAACACCCAATGAACATAAGCATAAAATGAAATAATAAAAGTGTAATACTGTCCTGAGTTTTTGCATAGTAGTATAAAAAGTATAAAAAGTATATCTATAAAATAAACTGAAGGTTCTAGCATTGACATTTGCAAAGAGTGGCACAGCAGCATATAAGTTAATGTACACAGTATATGTATGAGGTAGTTGATGTTGGTATAGAGGCAAAGTGGCATATGCAGTGAGGCACATAAGGCACATTTGGCATCCTTAGATAAGGCTAGTCAGAGAATGCTGTATATGTATCTGCAGTAGTGTAGATAAAAGTAGTGTAAATGTAAACAGTAGTAATAAATGTAAAGCAGTAGTAATAAATGTAAACAGTATTAATAAATGTAAACAGTGAATGTAAACAGTAGTATGACTATAGGCAGTAATGTAATACAAACATTAGTGCAAATATGAGAAGTAGTGCAAACTGAATGAACACATGACCGAGAGTTTAGTGAATAACCCGTTTGATGACACAGAGTCCAGTGTTAAAAACTTTGTGTTGAGTGGTAATGTGTGAGAAAGTTTTTTGTGTTAAGGCAGTTCAAATGGGAGGGGAGGCAGAGCAGGCAGAGTGTTTAGCATCCTGACTGCCTGATGAACAGAGCTGTCTCTCAGTCTGCTGGTTCGAGCCTGGAGACTCCTCAGTCTCCTCCCTGATGGCAGCAGTCTAAAGCGGCTGTGTAGTGGGTGTGTGGGATCACCTGCCATGCAGTGGGCTTTCCGAGTGAGGCGTTTGCTGTGTAAGTCCTGCAGTGAGGGCAAGGAGGTGCCGACGATCTTCTCAGCTGCTTTCACGATGCGCTGGAGGCTCTTGCGGCAGGATGCAGTGCATGCACCAAACCACACAGTAAGGATGATGTCGGACTTTAGTCCGTGATAATCAGCTGATTTACAGCAGGTAACTCAACGTTCTCAATAATGTTTGCTTGTGTTTACTTTGATCACACAACAACCAACTGAGTTTTTATTTTTATTTTTTCCTGCGAGGTCGAGAAGCTGTTGGACCGGTTCGGATGTACGGTGGTCGAGGGGTGCAAACGTGCAACAAAAAGAGAACAGCACGCTGTAAAAAGTGAACAGCGTTCCAAAACTTGAAACGCGCATCAAAATGAAAACAGCGCGCTGTAAAAAGTGAACAGCGTTCCAAAAGATGAAACGCGTTGCAAACCCAAATGCTGCAAATTAAAATGCAGCTGCAACGCAAAAAAGAAAACAGCGCTCCAACAGATGAGATGTACTGCAAAAGATGAGACGCACTGCAAAAGATAAATTGCGCTCCCAAAGACGGTCAAACTGCAAACACAGAGCGACCTGCAAATAAGAAAAGCTACAACGGAAGTGCTCCAGACCACTAGGGGCAGTCGAACAAAGAACAAATCATAAAGCATATTATAGTTTTCGGAATGGCACTAGTTATTTGTGTATTTTAACTTATTTATTTTAAGAATATTTTACACTTAGTAGTGTAGTCTTTTCTAGCGATAATTCTTAGTCAAAGTCAAAGTCAAGTCAAAGTCAACTTTATTGTCAAAACTGCAATATGTACAGGACATACACAGGATTGAAATTGCGTTTCTCTCAGTCCCTCGGTGCAACAGTAACCATTTAAACACTAAAACACTGAAACATTTAATAAACATAAGCATAAAATAGTAAAAGTGTAACACTGTCCTGAGTTTTTGCATAGTAGTATAAAAGTATGAAAATTTACACCAACACTAAAACACTAAACATTTAATGAACATAAGCATAAAATGAAATAATAAAAGTGTAATACTGTCCTGAGTTTTTGCATAGTAGTATAAAAAGTATAAAAAGTATATCTATAAAATAAACTGAAGGTTCTAGCATTGACATTTGCAAAGAGTGGCAAAGCAGCATATGAGTTAATGTACACAGTATATGTATGAGGTAGTAGTTGTAGTAGGTGTAGTTGTAGTAGGTAGTAGGTGGATCTGCGGTGGAGGTGGTCTCCAGCTACAAATACTTGGGTGTACACTTGAATGATAACCTCAGCTGGAGCAACAACACCACCAGCCTGATCAAGAAAGGTCATCAGAGACTCTACTTCCTCAGACGGCTGAGACGAGCTGGTCTGAGCAGCCCAGTCCTCACCTCCTTCTACAGGTGTGCAGTGGAGAGCGTCCTGTGCTCCAGCATCAATGTGTGGCATGGAGGCTGCACAGTTGCAGAGAGGAAAGCTCTACAGAGAGTGGTGAAGGCTGCACAGAAGATGTTGGAGTCAGTCTCCCCACCATCACAGACATTTACACCTCCAGATGCAGGAAAAGAGCCACCTGCATCATGAAAGACCTCACTCACCCAGCACACTCACTCTTTGCCCCACTCCCCTCAGGACGGAGGTTGAGGAGCATCAAATGTAGAACCACTAGACTGAGGAACAGCTTCTACCCTGAGGCTGTTAGACTCATGAATAAATAAATAATAAGAATAAACACTGCAAAATATCACATCATGCTGATGCTGATCTGTTTTCTTGTTGCTGTGTTCATCTGTGACCATCTGCTCATAAAGACTCATGTTCGTGCTGCTGTTTATAATGATGTTTTTCTTTCCACTACATTAGGGCTTAGTGTATTACTAGTTGATGTTTCTCTTAGTTAATTCTAGATGTTATTACTGTTTTTCTCTTGCATTTGTTGTTGGATGTAACTGGGACCCCGTGTACATAATCTCGTTTTCATCACATGTACCACATGCGGTGCAAATGACAATAAAGACTCTCTGACTCTGACTCTGACTCTTGATGTTGGTATAGAGGCAAAAGTGCATATGCAGTAAGGCACATTGGGCATCCTTAAATAAGGCTAGTCAGAGAATACTGTATATGTATCAGCAGTGGTGTAGATATAAAAGTAGTGTAAATGTAAACAGTAGTAATAAATGTAAACAGTAGTAATAAATGTAAACAGTATTAATAAATGTAAACAGTGAATGTAAACAGTAGTATGACTATAGGCAGTAATGTAATACAACATTAGTGCAAATATGAGAAGTAGTGCAAACTGAATGAGCACATGACCGAGAGTTTAGTGAATAACCCGTTTGATGACACAGAGTCCAGTGTTAAAAACTTTGTGTTGAGTGGTAATGTGTGAGAAAGTTTTTTGTGTTAAGGCAGTTCAAATGGGAGGGGAGGCAGAGCAGGCAGAATGTTTAGCATCCTGACTGCCTGATGAACAGAGCTCTTTTTATAGCTCTTTTTTTGTAAAATAAAGACCAGATTTGTGATTGTCTTACAAGCTTTACCCCAAACTTCAATACAGTAAATCAAATGAGGAAGAATTAATGTATTATATAACAAAAACAGGGCTTTGTCATTAAATAACTCCTTCACTTTATATAGTACTCCAATAGATTTTGAGATTTTTGTTCGTAAGTAATTAATGTGAGTTCTCCATGACAGTTTGTCATCAATTATGACACACAAAAATTTCACCTCACTGACTTTACCAATCTCAATACCATTTACTTTAAATGAAAGATCACCCCACCCCCACCCAACCACCACCACCACACACACCACTGAAATGTGCTAATAAACATCTGACAAATGTAAAGAAGCAAACAGCTGCCTTCGCTCTGCTTCTCTCCTGTTCAAGGCAACAAATGAACCAAACAAGCCTTCCAACTATCCCTGTATTGTCCTGTTTAACTGTAATTGTGTAATGTGTTTTCTCAACACACTCCAAACCTGCTGTAACTACGGTACATTTAAATGAAGGCTAATCATAAAAGTGTTTCACTGAAAAGGGGAAGAGGAAAGGAATGCAAAACACTCTTATCAAGAAAAAGAAATGGCTCAGCGCCTAACAAGGCTGAGAGAGAAAAGCAAAAGGTGTAATTGAAAGATTGGTGTGTGTCTGAATTGAGCATTTTGTGCAGAATCTCAACAACACAACTGCAGGAGCGCTGAGAGAAGACATTCATCACATCAGCAGGAACAAGTGAGGGCTGCTGCTCGTGGAATCTGTGATGTTAATGTCAGTTTATTTCTATAGCACATAAAAACAACAAAAGCGGACCAAAGTGCTTTATAATTAAGTCCAATTAAAATGAAAGTAATAAGAACAATAAAACAAATACATCTTGCGCGACTCTGGAAGAACAAGAAGGTTGAAATACAACAACAATAAAAATCTGCTCTAACTTGTTCTCAAACTCTGCAAGGATCAAACTCCAAGTAATAGCAATGAGTCTTGAGCAGAGACTTAACGTCTCAACAGTGTCAGGTCTTTGAATGATCAGGTAAACTGTTCCACTGCTTTGGAGCAGCAACTACAAAAGTCTGATCACCTCTGGATATCAGTCTGGATCTGGAGACTTCTCAGATGAACTGGTTGGTAGACTGAAGTGCTCTTACTGGAGTGTAGATGTTAATAAGATCACATAAATAAGATGGGACCAGACAGACTTTAAAAACAAGTAATACAATCTTAAAATCAATCCTGAAGTGGACAGGAAGCCAGTGGAGAGAAGCCTGTCTCTGTCTCAGTGTGCCGCACAGCAAAACAACTACCGGTAATACTTTTGTGATCATTGCAGTGTTCAAAGGTCTGAGTGGGAACATTAATGGTCTTTGGAAAAAACAGGCTAAAACAGCAATGGCAGAGTCAATGTAATTAGGAGTCCTTTCCCTGTCCACTAAATAACATTTGGACGAGGTAAACTAGTCCCTGATAAAGTTTACAGCAGAAAATTAACTCAATTAATCCATTAAACTTTTTCTTCTTCTTTCAACTGTTCCCTCTTCAAGAGTCTCCACAGTGTCCTCCTCCATCTCACTCTGTCCTCCCTACAACTACCTCCATGTCCTCTCTAACTGCATCCATATATCTCCTCTTTGTCTTTTTCCTGGCAGCTGCATTTCTAACATCCTTCTACCAATATACCCACTGTCCCTCCTCTGGACATGTCCAAACCATCTCAGTCTGGCCTCCCTAACTTTATCTCCCAGTTGTTCAACATGTGCTGTACCTCTGATGATCTCATTCCTGATCTTATCCATCCTTGTCACTCCTAAGGAGAACCTCAGCATCTTCATTTCTGCACTTCCAGTTCTTTCTCCTGTCTTTTTGTCCATGTCTCTGTCTCCAGACCATACAACATAGCTGGTCTCACCACTGTCTTGTAAACTTTTCCTTTGACCT
Organism: Garcialebias charrua; assembly: GCA_038048925.1. Taxonomy (NCBI): domain Eukaryota; kingdom Metazoa; phylum Chordata; class Actinopteri; order Cyprinodontiformes; family Rivulidae; genus Garcialebias; species Garcialebias charrua. Next base: position 13,655 of record JBBPBX010045636.1, on the reverse strand, counting down.
TTGCTGACACCTTTTTGTCACAAATCACTCCTGAAACTTTTCTCCATCCACTCCATCCTGCCTGGACTCTCTTCTTCACCTCTTTACCACATTCCCCATTTTCCTGGACAGTGGACCCCAAGTACTTGAAGTCCTGCACCTTTGTGACCTCTGCTCCTTGTAGCCTCACTGTTCCACTGGCCTCCCTCTCATTCACACACATGTACTCTGTCTTACTACGGCTGACTTTCATTCCTCTTCTTTCAAGTGCATACCTCCACCTTCCACGTTCTCTTCTACCAGTTCCCTGTTCTCACCACAGATCATGATGTCATCTGCAAACATCACAGTCTATGAGGATTCCTGCCTGACCTTCTCTGTTAGTTGGTTCCTCACCAGCCGGTGTATTTTTTTGGTCAGACTTGGCAATTTTTTTTATGCCGGATGTCCTTCCGGACACGACGACAGACCACCGAGCTACTACAGCCCTCTGTGTGGAGCAGAGATCTGCTGTCTAGGACACCTGTAGGAGCAGGTGGTGGGGGTTAAGGGCCTTGCTCAAGAGCCCAGAGTGGGGCAAATGAGGGTGGAGGCAGGTGTGGGTGTTTCACCATTCCCACCCACATTTTGATGTTGGCAGACTGGGGAGTTGAAACGGCAACTTTCCAATCACA